>JAMKCH010058226.1:0-52122 GCA_023653785.1 Ophioderma brevispina | reverse complement strand
AACAGTGCGCGGGTCCCTTGAAACTCTAAAGGAGAAATGGCTGAATGATGAAACTGACACCAACCTTTTTTACCTGAGTTAGTGATTGTCATTAGAAAAAAGTTTTAGAATGTTCTGGAGTTAACTCAAGTCCAGGAAAAGACCCCATACCAGGTTTCACTGATGAGATAGGTGGCGCACTGCCTGAATAATTACACAGTCAGTGAGTAAGCTGCTATGATATCCTAAATCTATAACCGTAACATTGGAATGGTGAGGCATTTAACAAGGCCGATCCAGAACTTATGACATAATGACTATATTTAGCACATGACTCATATTAGAGAGGATAGAATCACTTCTATAATTGTTTAGAGGTATAACTTAGCCCTGGGTGAGAGAAGATGAGGTAGAGTACACAACATCTTACTGCTTACGGCCGTGGTGTTTTAAGAGAGTGTCACAACATCTCGCTCCAAGTTATTAGCAGAACTTCCTAAGTTGACAGCGAAACAGTAAATCGCAGTCCATTATAGTCTCCGTATTGGACATTGTCATAGTCTCAGCTCCAGCAGTTTTCGTCCGATTGTGTAGCCGGGTTCCGTGTTTTTTGTAGTCCGTTGGCTCATGAGTTATCCAAGGATAAACAAGCTACAACAGCACTTTTTGGACTTTATATTTTAGTCGACCCCCGAGCATCGGGAGTCATTAGGAGCTCTGGTTTTTCTTTCAGTAGGACAAGTCGTGTCCGTGGACACGTCCCACTATTGTAAATTGGAGTTTTACGCTGTAATATTCGCCAGGACTCTTTGCAATTTCGGCCATCGTAAATTGTAATCTCGCTGCGGCCCGCGTCGCGGCACACACGCAGGTTTAGTAGTTTAGTAGTTCATGGTAAGTAACAACTTTATTATAGTTTGATCTTTGATTATTGATACCTAATCGATGTTGTGAATGAGATTTGATTTAAAAACACAATTGAAATATCCTTTGTTTTAAAATTTTTAATCAAGCTCACAGTGTATTGTTCTCAAGTTTATTCAGGGAGTTTGAATCCGTAGTTTTTTATGTGGGTTTTTTTGGTTTGGCCTTGGTCAAGGTGAACCGTAACATGCTGAATTCAAATAAACTAAAGGTCCAGGAAATGGCAAATAGAAATTGATGTGGTTGTGTCAATTCTACAAAGAGGGGCTAGAAAGCATTCAACAATGTTCAATATTTGGGTTGTGATGACAATCATTAGTGATTATTGGTTTTTCAGAAGTAATAGAAATTTCCAGTGACTGGTGTGAATCTATTCATGGCCTGGATGGAAAATCAATCCTCACTAATGATGTCACTGTATAGTGTATTGTTTTTTTTGTGGCCCTGTTATTGTGATGGAATGCCCCGTAAGGATTTGGACTAGGTTTAGCATCTCATTTTCCTGGACCTTTAAAACCCAACAACTATATTTTAACTTTTTTAAACCATTGATCATACCTATAAATCAACTTTTCAAAATTGTTTGTATCAAATTTGCATGGGAAAAGTTTTTCGGAAAGCGAACATTGCAAGGGTTCCGCGCTGCGCAGGAGGGGGATCCACGGTACTGGAACATATTGTCAGCCATAATCGTACGCTCAGCGGCTACTATGCTAACACGGACACTCATTAGCCGGCCGCACCACTTTCAATTTGCAGGGCCGCCGGCCCTACTTAGGGTAAGCATCAAGTAATTACCACGTTTTTATATAGTCACTGAATCCCCTTCAACAGGTGCTGGGCCAAACACGAGTACATCACAGTGTGTGTGCTGAACTCACTGGGTCATCCCGGGGGCGTGGGTGGGGGGGGAAAAAAAACAGGGGGGCAAGAATACACTATGGGCGCTGGGGAAAAATGTTTTAGTGGTATGATTCAATCAATAAACCTAACAGACACGGTGTCGCAACATTACCTGAACAATATGATTTGTTTTGTAAAACGTAGGTGATTTGGGTTTAATATTGGAAATTTTAGTACAAAAATAGAATCGTTTTCTTGGTGGAGGTGGGATGATGAAGTATTCTTGCCACCACTTAAGCGGCACCTTTAAGTTAACATGCGGTTTATTCCGTGAACGTTTGCCGATTCGTAGCCTGTGGCAGAATACTAAATTCTTCCGGGATGTTTTTAGACTTAAACATTACGCTAAACGGTTTCAAAAATATATTTATTTCATGTACCATAATACTGCAGTTTTGGAATTTATCATTTGGGGAAAACTGCTGACTGGGTTAAATATTCCACGGTGGTTCATATCCGAAAAGGCCTACCTTTCACCACATTTTTATTTCTACAACAGACGAGAATTTTCCATGACGAGTCAATATTCACGCCCTTTAATAGTTATACCGTCACAAGTAAGTTGAAAAAAGCTAAAGAACTCCAAAAACGTTTTCAACTAGTTTATTTTTTTATCACTGAAGTGATTTTATTTTGTTCAATAAATTAGCGGTTCGTTGGTCTTTTTTGGAAGTCAGTGTAACAAAGCAACCAGTAGATCTATAGAAAATACTCCGAGCGAGAACTTTATTATGCAGACCTGTGACAATATAGTCAGTCATCTGCCATCAGTTGAGCATCTAGCACCCACTGGCGAGTTGCCAAATTGTGTAAAACGTGTTTCTATTGGCACTCTTCGACCCTCCTAGTGACGGTTTTGCCACACACCCACACACCCCCACACACAAACACACACAACACCCACAACGCCGCCCATGATCTTCCCGGAGAACTAGGTAGATATCTCCCTATGCAGTCTTAGAAGACAAATAAATACGCGTCTAGCAAAACTAAGGCGTGGGCTTAGTATACCCGTGTGCTGGCGACGTTTGGGTTTGTATACTCATACGTTCACGTACCACACACGCACGTCATCAGGTGACTCGCCCCAAAAAAGTCCCCCCCCCCCGCCCTCGCCGACACACAACACACACACATGACACATACACACACACAGAAGCATAGTCAAGTTCACGCACCAGCCCCACATGCACACTACAAAAAGACAGGAAAGGTCGAAAAGGAGAGTTATATGTTCATTTCATTTTGTTGTGGTAGTCACACAATAAGCTCCATATTGTCATGAACCATATTGGTAGGAATCGGGACACGTTTTTTTTTTAGGGACTTTCCCTGTAACACCTGAAAGACTAAATTGACCTATACCTTTAACAAGTACGTAGGCCTATAGGGCAAACGCACTCATTTGTGGCTAGTTTGTTTGTATCTTATGACCTGCTGTGTTCACAACTGAACGTAGCTAACGATGCCACTGTTTCGCATATACTATTGACACGACCAATGCATGAGCATCTGGTGTGAATTTAAAACACGTGGGGCACTCCGGTATGGTAGCCATGGAGCGTCAAATACGCCTTTCTTGTGTATTGTATAGGGAATACAACTTTAACGAGCCTTTCTCGAAAATTTTGTCTGACCAAAAGAAAGGAATTTCATTTTGACTTTTTTTTGAAAACCCAATTTTCCAAAATCCCCTCGAAAAACAAAAAAAAGGTATGATTTATAACTAAAAAAAAAAAAAGTAAAAAATAAAAAAAAAGCAACAATAACACAACATGCCCAGTAAGCCCTTACTCTGTTTGTGCTGCTTGAGATATTTCCTTCTTGGTATTTAAAATTGGAAATTTGTGTACAAATTTGGCATGGTACAGGATTTTCCTGGTGCTCGCTCTGACCATCAGATTGGAATACAGCGCCATCATTCGACACTGGCAACCTCAGCGATGCGATCCTTCCCACAACCCGTGGCCATAACCTAAACCCACTCACTTGAGTCTATGTACAAGTTTTTAATTCATATACGATGCTGGAGCCGTAATCTCTATTAGTAAAAAAAAAGTACTGATCAGATTTATGAAGACAAAAATTATGTTGAATTACTCATTTTTTGGATGTGGCCTTTGCAAATTTTTTAGAGATTACGGGTATTTAGCGCCCTCTATCTCCATAACGATCGGGCCAATTGTTTTTAGATTTTTAGGTGATATTAGTATATAGTACTGATCATATTTATGCAGAAAAAAAAATTAATGTTGAATTACTCAGTTTTTGCTCTGGGCCTTTGCCATTCAAATTTGCCATTTTTGAGAGATTACGGGTATTTTAGCGCCCTCTATCTCCATAACGAATCGGGCAAAATTGTTTATAATTTTTAGTGATATTAGTAGACGTACTGATCATATTTATGAACAAAAAAGATGAAATGTTGATTACTCAGTTTTTGTTGGGGCCTTTCCAAATATTTACTCTTGACATTTTCGTAGCATAGGACCTTTGTTCTCTAAGGTCAGATTGTCACAGAGGGCGTGATATTCTTATTGTGCAATTGAATTAATGTATCAATATACGAATGTGAATGTGCGAATGTGCGAATGTGAATGTCTGAGATGTGCGAATATCCGAATGTGGGAATGCCTAATGTGCGGATGTGAATATCGGGCTAGGAATCACCGTGCTGTGGTACCTCCATTTTTTTCGCTACATGACCGCAAAGGATGACTTACAATTACATAAAATCCTAAAATATTATAGTCCTTGTTCATACCATTTTCAATGTGGGGGGGGGGGGTCAGAAGGGGCTCCGATGCATTTTCTGACGTGGGAAATTTGGGGCCTTTTTCATAGGAAACACTGTACTAACGATCATGTATTTGGAGGCTGACGGGAAGGGGCAATTGGCAAGGTTCTGAGCTGGGGAGCACTCGCGCCCTCCTGCCACGCTCCAGTTATCCAAGGATACAGTGGCGTAACCAGCGGGGGGGGGGGGGGGCAGTGGCGCAAGCCCCCCCCCCAAAACAAAACAAAACCGCCTCCCCTCAGCCCCCCCCACCCAAGAACTGACTTTTTGACAGTGTCTAGGAGAAGGACCCAAATGTGCCCCCTCCAAAAAAGCCTTGGCACCCCTTCAGCCCCCCCCCCCATTTGTACAGGTCTGGTTACGCCACTGCAAGTATACCACCAGTGGCGGCGCCAGGGGGCATGGGGGGGTCGAAAGAAAAATGACAGGATTTCGGCAAAATTCAGGGGGGGATTTGGGGCCAAAAATCAGCGATTTTGGGCCAAAATTGGTGAAAAATTTCCAAATTTTTCATATTTTGCCCACCCCCAGAAATTCACTTTTGCCCCCCCCCCCAAACAAATTTCACTTTGTCCCCCGTTTGCCCCCCAGCAAAGAAGGTCTGGGCCGCCACTGATACCACCCGTTCCCTGGACATCACTGTACTAAATGCACGGGTATAACAGGAGTAAGGATCAACAAGACACTGTGTAATTAATCCCGTCTAGCAAAAGAATTTCTTTTGGGGAAAAGAAAAATAGGTTTAGAAGTTGGGGGGGGGGGGTAATAAGGTAAAGGAGTTAGTGGGTGGTAGCTATGATCCACTCGTTTCACACAGACTATTGAGAAAGAAGAAGTCAGCTTTTCAGTAAGCTAGGGGGTCCAATTGTGACGTTCCAGAGGCTTCAATAAGATACTTCCGCGTCCATTTCCTCGCCCAATTCCACAACAACAGCACCAGATCACATTTTTTTGTGTGAACAATCTAATCTGAGACGAATCTTGCGCGAATTTAGTATGCGACATGTAGTATACATGCAAAGGCATAGCTATAGTCTAACAGCAGGCCAGAACAAAACAGCGAACGCTCGTTCTCCCCTGGCTGGTTTCCGGATTTGTAATCCCCAGCCATTTAAATAATAGCGAAATTTTTTATTTCCTCACATCCATTTTTTTCACACACGCACGACCAATGACGCCAAAAACATCCATAGTGAAAAAAAAATTTCTAAAAAAAAAAATAAAAAAATTTCCTAAAAATAAAATCTAAAAAAATATTAAAAAAAATTCTAAAAAAATTTTTTTTTTAAAATTCTAAAAAAAAATTAAAAAAAATTTACAAAAAAAATTCTAAAAAAAAACTAACAATTTCTAAAAAAAATCTGAAATTTTTTTTTTAAAAAATGAAATTTTATTTAATTTTCATTTTTTTTTCATTTTTTAATTATTTTTTTTTTGTTGCGTCGAGGTACACCCGTACGAATACTCATCTTTATGTAATCAATGATGATTTAGTAGTTTCTGTCGTGCAGAACAGAAGTCAAAGCACGTTTTTCTATGGGAACGTTACGATAGCAGGCAACTTCTAAACAGGTTTCCGATTTTCTTTTTGCATCTGTTTGTCCATAAACCTTCGAAACGTTCTCAGTAGGTGGTCGACACCCGATCCAGTGAAAATGAGAGAATTCGTATTATAAAAAAGTCCTCTCCTGTCACTTTAACAGGCCTTAATAATAAGTTCGTTTTCGACCCCAGTGGAATAACACTTGATGTTTGGGGGAAAAAAATTTATATCAAATAAAGAATGGAAATTTGGGAAAATCATTGGTCAGTTGATACGATGCAGATACTTAAGGCACGTGAACATGAAAAACTCATTGCGGCATCCGACCACGGGGTACTTCTGAAGGACTAATTTCTTGCCGATTCAAATTTCCGTCACTTGGCCGATATTCCAAGTTTTTGATCAATTCCACAATATTCAGTTCATTAGACATCAACGATATCTTCCTTGATTCCGGTTCCTAAAGCCAAGCCTTTTGCTGATCGCAATGTTCACACTTGGAATGCTCCCCTCCATATTGCCAATAAAGCAGTCACATTGTTGGCCATGTTATTGAACACGATGTTAATATCATTTTTATAAAATGAAACTTGGCTAAACGAGATACCCAGTTGTCATAGGTGAATTTACCCCACCAGGCTATGATTCTATCAACCATCCCCGTGATATAATGATACCGTGGTGTATTGGTGTGTTTTTTCAAGAACCCTTAATTTAACTGCCTTTCCTACTGATGTTGAAACAACTACTTTTGAACATCTATATTTCGAGTCTGACAAAACTACGTCTGTTCAATTTGTTGTCGTGTATCGACCCACAACGTCTGCTACCATGACCTTCTTATTCCCAGTTCTTTACTGAGCTCGAGCAATGGCTTGGATGACATTTGTACTACTGACCATTGGTCTTTCTCTGTACTTGGATTTCAAGTTGATAATACCTATAAATGGGATTCTAAACGTCTCTATCCACTTTGTTACGTAATCGCTTTGGTAGAACTTTCATATAGAATTCCCATTGAATGCAAATGAGTATTACAATTGATTCCGTCCTGCGGCTGTATGACATTGTGAAGTAGTGCTTGACGGAATGAATGGCATTACCTTATTTGTATACTTTGGACTTCTATATGAAAGTCTACCTGCTTTTGGCCAACTGTAATGGATCCACACATAAACATGGGTAACCCACCCCTTGATTAAGTGATAACTCGGCTGATGATATTGTTCCTAACTGTCTGGTCCCGGAACGGTACGCAGGGGGGGGGGGGGGGGGGTGCGGCAAGACCCCCCCCCCCCAAATCCCACAAAAGGGGACAAAGTCCACTTTTTGTGAAAATTTTGATAAAAGGACCCCAAATTTAGAGAACTTGTAGACAAGAAAGTCATTTTTGGTGAAAAAAAGTTCAAAAGGCTGCAAAAAAAAAATGACCATTTTAGGGGGGGTTAGGTCCACTTTTACCAAAAAAAGTCCACTTTTTGGAAAAAGTCCCTTTGAAGTTACCGTTCTCGCCACCCCCCCCCCCCCCCCCCAAAATTAATCCTGCGTACGGCCCTGGTCTGGTCATCCTCTGTGGTATTCGGATCATCAACACAATGAATGTTATATTTTAAAACCTGGTTAACAAAGTTATTTAAAAGTTTAAGTTTTTCTTTATCTTTCTACACTACACTCACCCTTTAATTTGTCTGCTCACAGTTGTGAAACATTCAGTTATACTGTGCAATTGCTCTGTGTTGCCTAAGCCATATCACAAATTAATTTTCATCAATATGAACTGGCTTAATTTATAGCAACTGATTTAAAGCAAATAAAGTATATATGCCATGCTACCACAAAAACCTAACTGGTACATTTTCAGGCTCTTAGTAAATTATTGGGTACGTTATATTGAATGGGACCACTTTTTAGACAAGTTGCAAAAATAGTCAATTGTTTTGGGTCCATTTTGAAAATGGATCCTATTTATAGCGTTCTCAAACATTTAGAGGTAGGTAGTTAATAACCTAAATTTAATAACATTTTATAGGTATATTATTTAAACAACAGTTTGTTACTGGTCATTGCCCCCAAGTACCTTAACTCTCGGAATGTAGCTGTGGCAGTTTGCCCAAGTACAAACCTACATTTAATATACCATTTTAGATAACAATGCTCCTGGTGCAGCCAAGTCATATGTCCCAAAAGTTATGTCACCCAGCAAAATCACTGTATTTTTACTTGCGGACAAACTAGGTGGAAATAAAAACATATTTGGAAAGAATAGACTTTGCCCATGATTTTAATATCAAACAATAGCAATATTCCTGTGCAATTAAGGCTTTAATTTTAAGAGTCTAAAACTTGTCTCTTTTGACCTGTTACAAAGTAGCACATGTATTTTCAAACTACGCGGTAATTTCTGGTCAAAGAAACGGTACAGAGAAAACCTTGCTCTTCATTATGAGCAAAAAAGTGGTTCATTGAAAACGTTTTTGCTTTACTATCATGTCTAACAATATATAGTCAAGTGGTGTACACGAATAAATTCAGACCTTGCTTTATGTGAAAGCACCAAGGCAAAAACAGATTACACCCAATGAACAAGTGTTCTCTCATTTTTTTCATTCTTGCCCTATGGACTTCAATTCTTGTCAAGTCTGATGATAACTCAAATATTTTCAAAGATGACTTTTTACGTATTGGTTTGTATCTGGAACTGTGGTTTTTTGATAAAGATTTTGTTTCGAGTAAAAATAGTTTGAAATCTTTTGTGGGTGCCTGTATGCCATGTCTTTTTTATCATGTTTATGCCATGATTGCGATTGTTGTTCTATTGCTGCAACTACTTACAGCAATAGAGTTCATACATACAACATACATACATCATAATATTGGTTGGTAATTTTTGAATTTTAACAGGTGAGCATTAAATGACCTTTTTCAGCAGTTTTAACCGGAAGCATCAAATAACCCTTTCAATAACCCCGGAATATTGCTCCAAGTCTGCGCTGTATGTTTGACGCGTATTAATTTTTGAATTTTAATTAAGTATGGTTATGCAGAAAAAAGGCCTTTTTTACGTTATATATATTAGTACCAAATTTGTCTTCTTTAACAACATATTTGACATCATTGTTTTGGGTAGGGACCAAACTTTCCAAATCTGAATTTTTTTGTTTTCCGTGGTAATTTTGTAACTGAAGTTATGTCCTTAAAGCATCTTACTCCCAAATGCTTGGCTGGCTTGAATTTAAGGGTGAATTACACATATCATTTTGATTCGGTCCTTTTAGGTACTTTAAACCAAAGAAATAGCAAGAGCGTCTTACTCTCATTTTTTTTCAGTCCTTTTTTCTAGGTATTTTACTTGTGGGGCTTTATTTGTAATATAGGCTGTGATAATTTTGAATGAGGAATTACAACGTTTTATGATCTCTAAAGCTAGCTAAACTAATTTTCTATATTTACCCAGGGGGCAGGCAAGTTCACCTGCCATGCGATGCTATAAAACTTTATGCATGTCAAAAAGTTTAGATGGATCAAATAACACCCCCAGGTGGACACGTAAATAAATATGCTGCACGGGACCTATAAGAGGGGGGTTACTGGTAAGAGGGGGGGGTCAATTTGATAAATTTTGATCCAAGTATATCATGTTTGGGTCAAATAAAGGCAATTTAATTTTAAACCTGAATGTGATGTTCATTTTTCCATTTTAAAATCATATAAAGTTATACTTAATTAAATGCATTGTGTTTAATCTCAACTATATCAACCCACTGAGATTGTGGAGTAGTGGGAGGGCTCTGTAGAATCTTCTTCTAGCCTTGCAGCTAATTTTATGTATAGGCAGAAGTAGCCTCCTGTTGATCTTCACCAAAGCTCCTCCGAACCTCATGTGAATCTCAGACCCAGTTTCTTCCCGTTAAGTCTTGTAGTAGTAGATACACCATACTCTTACATCAGTGTCATTGCATAATATCTGCTCTCTTTATGCCTTCCTCGGGTAACATAAAAAGAAGCAAAAGCCAGTATCCTCTTCCTGAAGTGTGGACGGAGCTCTTCAATTGGTATTTCACTTCTGCAGGTCAACCTCGGTGTCCATCATGGATACTTGTTGGACAAATGGAAGTTTCTCTGATTTTTATTTTTTAACTTTAAAATTGAAAATAAATTTCAATAATTTCGTTGTGAATATTATTTTTTGTTTGTCATCATATTCAAGCCTTTGCCTGAATTTCAGCTCTTTTTCATGCTTCAAGAGTCACAATTTTAGCTTTTTCTTTCATTTCAGCCTGTTTTTTGACCTTTTTACCTAGTTTTAGCTATGTTTCAGCTTTTTTTCAAAACCCCACTCACGGTCTGTTGCCCACGATCTAACACTACCTTCTTTTGGCGGATCGTCCAGATTTTTCCTCTAGGGAGGTTAGGGATCCATCTGACACAGAAAAAAAAACAAAAAGAGCCAACGAAGTTGATTAACTTTTGTGGTTGAAGTATCTCTCATGTCACATCGGTTCAGACAGAAATGATAAAGAATACCAAAAGGTTCAAAACCCAATTTTTCCGTCCGTCCGTGATAGTGAACATTTTATGGATTTTTTAGTAGAAACCATGGTAACCAAATTAATAAGTTTCGACAGACTTGGCAGTACCCTTCACAATGAACAAAAACCAATTCAACTGCAGACCCCTCATTTTTTATTTTTTAGCAGGCTTTCAAACTTTCAAAATTTGTCAATGTCCATCCGTGAAAACCGATAAGGCTTGCCTCACCTTACTGTGGGTTTATACACTGAAGTTGCTATATTCCCAAAGTTTGAATATTTTTCAGACCCAATCGTAAACGTTATTTCTATTTGAAAATGGGGGGGCGCCTAGTAATCATATAAGAGTAGGTGAATGATTACATACTAAGTCCCAACTACCCAGGAATTGAATCCAAGCATAATTTTGATTATGGTAACATGCCTTTTGTTGGAGCTGTAAATGTTCAGAACGTCTATTGTTTGTTCTTATCCCTGCTTTCCAAGCCAGTGTGCAGGAGCCTAGTTTCAGAGTAATCAGTTGGTTGTTAGCTTACAATAAAAACTGACACCGAGGTTCCCTAGGCTATGCTCTCCCACGGCATTGTCAATCGACCGAAGAGTACTTGCACTCCGACGGGAAAGGTACAACAAGCCATAGTCGCTGATTTCCTCGGGAGATCGCCGAGTACGGTCTGTAAAATCTAAGACACCATCGAGAGTTGGTCTTTGAGGCCACGAAAATATTCAGAACGCCCAGATTGACTACCCGATGAGATGATATCCGACTGCTTAATCTGTGTGCCTGTAAGAGCCTGGAAAATGCCAATGAGCCATCTTTGTCGTTTGTGGAGAAGACACTATGAATCAACGTTTCCCTCCAAACTGTAAATCGGAGATTGTTTTAACATGGTTATCATGCCGTGCCAGACGAATACCAAATGTCCACTCCCAAAATCACCACTTTCGACTTCGCTGACTTAGGGAGTTACCGGGGGGAGTACAAAGATTACAGTTCCGACACTGGCGAATGTGGTGTTTATTGGCGAGAGCCGCTACATCCTTGACCATCAAGACTGGAACAAAGGTTTAGTCGATTACGTGGTGAGAACCTCGGGATGACTCTATTCCAGGATCGACTCATGTGGTGGCGGCTCAGTAATGGTAGGGTCGGTATTCATTATGGAGGTGCCAGATGGAAGCATGAACGCCGTCGTGTACCTGGAAATTCTGGAAACCACTGTCTGCCACATGCAAGAAAGGCTTATGTAAAAAATTTCGGCTGCAAGACAACAATGTCACGCCGCACAGACCCGCTGTAGTGAGGCAATTTATTGAGGCAGAGAGGGTGGAGAAGATACCATGGCCTGCTTACTTCCCTGATTTGAACCCTATCAAGCATACTGGGATGCTTTAGGCCATCAATTACAGGGACATTCTTCCTCAAACGCTACAGGAGTTAGCTCAGCTTCTGACCAACGAATGCGACGCTCTGCCCATTGACATCATAAACAACCTTGTGGACAGTATATTGCGACGTCTTGACGCATTGATTCATGCCAGGGATGGCCATACTCGATGTTAGTATTTATTTCATCATTTCACTCTGTACACAAAATATATACAGCAAAATTGAAAGACACAATATATAAGCCAGAACAAGAGAACTAAGTTGGTACAACCAAACTCAGTTTTCCGCAAGCATCAAAAAAATTCCAGACAGTAAAAAAGATTTAAACATTAAATGGCATTAAAACCTGAGATGACAAAGTTAAATAAAACCTAGTATCAAAAGAGTTGGGGACCAGCCCTGAATATTGCACAATTCATATAGGTGAAAAGCAGTTTATAAAGTCCAGTCGTTATCATATTTGGCGTAGAAAAATTGAGTAAGAATGAGTTATTGCACATTTGGCTTATCTTTAAAAACTTGTGAAGCCTGTTCGGTTCCCCCCCTTGTTTTGGTTTTTCTTTGAAACGGAACGGAAAATTGATCTAAAGCATTCTTGTTGAATTGGAAATGAGACCCCTGCTCCCAATTTCAACACAAAATAGGTTAGTGTCATAACCCTGTTCTTGCAGATCATTGACAGACTAGATATTTGTGTTCTTGTACTCATGCGTTTTGTGGATGTTTTGCTCAAAAGGAATACTAAGCTCAACAATGATGATGGATTTGGAGCCCTCGTTGATGAGCACAAGGTCGGGTCTCTGCTGTGTATGAAGAATTTTCCGGTGGGATGGTGGTGCCTGCTGTTTTAGCGGCATCAGAGAGATCACAGTACATTTTCCAAGATGGTCTTTGATATCTTTAAGAGCATCCATGATCTTGCGAAGAACAGAGTTATGACGCCAAGTATAACGGCCTTGATTAAGCATAATTTTACAGCTATTGAGGACATGCATGAGGGTCTCTTTATTACCACACAAAGAACAATTTGAGTTGTTTCTTTTTCCCCAGCGACTAAGATTGTTTTTGGTTGGTAAGGTATCAACAAAAAGACGAATTTAGCATAAATTTCATGATGCCCTTAGGGAGATGGTAAATGTAGGATGCAAGGTGGTCAGATTTCTCCTGAAGGGAAACAAGAACTGATTGACATTTAAAACAGTACTATTGAACATTAAATGCATTGAAATCACCCAAAAAAATGTTATCTGTAAAATGACTGATTTGTAAAATCTAGTAACAACAATCCTTAAATCTGCTGTTCAAATACACCACTTTCCTTTCAGGCTTAAGGACACAGTTCGTAAAAGGTAAATTGTGGACTAAGTTCATCGGAAGAGACTGATCATTCAAGTAGTGTGGAGATATACACTAGATATCACAAATAACTCAGAATAATTCCATAAAAAAGTGGTTAAAAGATTTTTATTCCAACTTTATGAACAACAATGTATTTACACGGTGGGCTTTACTGTACTATACGGTTCACAAAACATAAAAGCCCTACTTTGTTCCATACCTACAGAACATAGAAAGAATGAAATATTTAGGATTAATATATATGTCATAAGAAAGGTGGCCCAACATTGGTGGAATATGATACCAAACATGCCATAAATGTGTACCAAATTCCCCAACTCCCTGACCCCTACATACTTTAGTAATTAGTAGGCATCATCATACTATGTTATATTCAAAACAAAATTTATCATAATTTGTGTATGTTTGCTTGTACGTGGCAACATTACCTCGTGGAAATAGGATCTGGAGGGGGGCAAACTGACCCCCCCCCCTGTAACACCCCCCGTGCAGCTGATTGAACAACGTGTCCACCCTAGGAATGTTACCTATGGCCCATAGAAGTACCCAGCTAGGACACGTTTTTATAGATGATGATGTCAGTCATGAAATATTAGGGTTTTTCCCCCTGCTTAATTCCTGGTATATGATGTGGCCGCTGGTTGTTAATCACAAACGCGTTGTGACAATACGTTTGACTTTTATGGCTTGCCATAGATGTTTATGAGTTTCCGAACCTCGCGAATAGGCTCAATGTCCTCCCTAAAACGACACCAATTAATGACGAATTTCACCTAGCTTGAGTGGATATAGTGCAAATTTCAATTAATTTGAGCTTCAATAAAATCTTGTCGCCATTTCGTGTTAAAAGAACTGAGGGTACTGAACTCAAATAAATCTTGGTTACAACTTACCACACGGGTTATGAGGGTTGTTTAAACAAATATAAGGGGGGCTGAGGTTGTAATTTCAGGTGTCATCATTTGAAAGTGCTCAGATTGTGTTAGAATTTTTGTCAACAGTTTGATCAAGTTCCAAGGACTTAAAACTCGTGTCCCCCATCTTGTAATATATATAGGTTTATAGCACTCATACAATACGTCAAGGACTACCGGGGGGATAGTCATATGCCCTTCAAAATGGTTGTCCGTTTGGTCAGTGTTATCATTATATTGAAAAAAAAAGGTGTTTGGTACAATTATATGACTATATGCAGATGACTGTCCAATTCTTCGTGTCATCATTAATATTGACAACAACGTGTTTGTTACAATATATATGACTCATATGCATGACTTGACAGGCAAACAAAAGTTTGTAATTCTAAGGGAATTCAAATCATTACTCGAATTTCGAATTGTTTCTGCATTAGGCTTGCATTGTCATATGAGTAACGTGTTATTTTATCTTTTCGCATGACTGGGCGAGGGATCAGGAGTTTAGTAGTGTGATGAAAATCGAATAATTCTGAACATTCACTAAGAACGACCTTTTCACTGTGTAAGGACGTAAAAATATGAAAGATTGAAATAGCGGGGCAAATTGTATTTTAATCCTTTACAAATCTACAATTGACGGTATTCATATTCTGTTTTATCACCACTGTATAAAACATTTCCCCCGCATTTGGATGTGGCACGCAATATTTTAATCTAGTATCTTCGAATTACCAAACAAATTGTTAGCCCACTTTTAAAACGAAATATATGCAACATTGATTATTGTGAAATCCTCTTAAAGGGACACAATGACATGACCAAATATTCAGACATAATGAAATAGACCCTTATTAAAATCACTTCCACAAATTTGAAAACAATTTGGGTGTTTACATTTTGTAAAAAGGGGAAAGTAACTAATATTATTTTCCTTGTAAGCTTCACTTCTCAACCAATGATGCTGACATTACTGCCAGCGCTTATTAAACTTGAAAAGCATGCAGCTTACAGACCATTGCTATTGCATATGTGCTAATCCCGGATAGTCAACCTTTCAATTGCCAGATAAATATATTACTACAAGCCTGAAGTACAATGTCTGAATCCCGGTCTAAATGCTTTTGAATTGTGTCACAAAACATGTTGTTACACTGTGATTCTGGCAGGGATGTCAACACATTGTTTTGTGCCACGAACTGCAACGAACTCTTGCTGTTTTTACAGATTATATATAAGCATCAGAATTGTTTTCAAATTTGTCGGAATTATTTCAACTGTTCAATAAATGTCCATTTCATTATGTCTGAATATTGTTCATGCCATTATGTCCCTTTGATATCTTTGATGACATTTCGCTTTCATAATAGTTCACATTTTGTTTCTTCTTCATTTATATATATATATAGTTTGCTTTACCTAACTCTCAAAGTACTATAGTGTTGCTACGAGAACAATTGACATGATACATATAAATGTGAAGGAATTGGAGTATCTTTAACATACATTTTGCATTTGATATGATAATCTGTATTCCAAAAAAAATATTTTAAAATCTGGTGAGTTAGAAATTGGAGGCGAATTTGGTGAAAGAAGAATTACGCAAGAATCACGCAATGCGTAATGAATATGGCCCCAAACGAGTACGTCTTATATCTCTAACGTCCCTAGAGAAAAATCTGATCACCGCAAAAAAGGAGGTAGCGTTATCTTTCTTGTTAGATCTAGGGGCAATTTCCCCCTAACACAAGGTATGGGTCCGCTCCGTGATTTTCTTTTTCAAAAGTGCGTTTAATTGCATTTAAGGGACGTTAGGGATATACACCGTAAAAAATGAGAGCGTAATTTACACTAAAATACTGCAAAATGAAGATGAAATTACGGTATTTGAAAATACAGCAAAATACTGTAATATTTCTGTCAAATTTTCCAGGACATTATGGCTAAATGTAAATGTGGAGCACTTGTTCAATTTTTTTTTTAAATATCAACATTATATAATAAACGTTTACGAACTTTCAATTAAAATTAGGTACTAACATTTACAGAAAAAAATACTGTAAAATTTTACAGAAAACCCTGGAAGCAGATCTGCCAACAAAATCCTGTAAAAAGTACAGCTTTTCAAACCATTCAAATTCACTCTTTATTTTTACAGCAAACTATGAGCTTTAAAGTTTGATATAATATATCTTACTGGAAACGTTAAATTTTTACACGTATGTGCACCGTAAAAATGGTTGACATTTGTGCAAATTAAGTACTAAAATAAAGTCTTAACAAAAGTCATAAAGTAGGTAGATCATTGGCTTTCAGAGCAATAGAATTACCTCTAAGCCACGCATTAATAACACTCGTCTACCTCAGTTATTATTCTGTAAAAACACACCAGCAATTTTGCATTTGTACTGGCTCGAAAACATTTTTATGGTTCTAACACACTCTGGGTATATAAAACCAGTCAATTGTTATCATTATTTTTCTCTCACAGGGGACCCCCCTCATTTTTCACTTGGGATCACCCTGTACTCTACCTGTGCCCGATTGGTTGCTTGTTTTTGCATTATAAGGAGCGTATACAATTACCTTAACACTTTTTGCCTAAGGGGGTTTCCATAGTACCCAGATTTGTTTTTCGGTGATTTCTTACTCGGGAACAATATTTTCTAGAATTCTCCTTGTGTAATTATGTAACTTTATCGTGCACTTCTTTCCATAAAAAATCCCCTCCACCCGTTAATGAATAATTAGCTTGGTTCCCTAACGACGCCCCCCCCCCCAGGCAACAATGGGAGTGAGCGTTTTTAAAAATAAAAATTAGCAAACCCTGTTGCCAGAAAATTTTTCTGCTTTATGTATGTTCACACTTAAGTGTTAAATTATTTGGCACATGAATATGGGTGGTTTAGTCCCGGGCCAAAACAATCTATAGACAAAGATCAAACAATGCGTCTACAACGTAGGTCATTTATCTGCTGCTTATTTGTGCCAGTTAAACCCACTTGTATTGTGCTTTAAGCAGTAAATCTGCCAAACAATTTTTATTATTGTATCTCAGACTGTTGTCTGAATAGGACGCGATCAGGCCTCAAAGCAACAATAAAGAGAAGGCGCCGGTTTGATTATCCCCGCAGGGTACTAAGTTTTAAAAGGTCGGACCTAGCCAGAAAAATGTACGATTTTGACTTCAGATATGTGGTCTATAATAGAATTGGGCAATCACAAAATGTTTAAAGACAGATATTTCCATGGTCAAAAGTTGATTTTGAATTTTATACATGATTTATTGCTATATTATAAAAAAAGCCCAAAATAACAAAATTAGTCACTTGCCAATAGCTGCCTTAAACAAACCAGCTAATGAACACATCGATATATGTATATGGTTTTCATGGCATCCAAAATCATGTTGTCCTGGGATCAATCACATTTTTTTCAACTGCAAACATTTGACCTAATCTGTTTTGTTATAGGCACAACAAATACAATTAAAGGCGTTCTGCTTCTTATGATAACGATATGCCACCATTAGACCAGTCATAATAGAATAAATGATGCCTTAACCCCAAACTATTGCAAAAAAGAATCATTTTCTCCAGCAATTTGTATCGAGAAAACCTTCAAAAACAACATATCAACAAGTTTCACCAAAAATCAAGGAGTGGAACATATATTTTTTAAGGGGTACTGTTTATCCAGTGGGGTCAAAACCTGAACATGAAAAGTACCAAAACGCGTTCAAAAGTAATCCCAACGTGTTCGTCACCTTCCAGGATTAAAAAGGTATAGTTTTGCCTATCTGCAGGTTGTAGTTCAAAAGTTTTGAGTCCAATAATATGTTCAAGGTCACAATGGGGGTAAATTTTCAGATGTATCCGGTCGTTATAAAATGGTGTTAACTTTGTTCTCCTAATATACGAGCCGAAATATACTTGTTGCACCATCTATGATATTCGTTGCATAATGGAACGTTTAAACAAAGAATCTATTTACTTACTTATCAAGGGGGGACAAATTGAATATTTATATACAACCAATTTTAAAACCCCAGGATGACCTTGAACTTTTATGTGCCTATTGTAACTGAAACTATAAAACTCACAGAATAGGGAAACTATACCTTTTTTAAACTTAAACGTAGCCCAATAAATGGTACATCATTTAAATAAAATCGAACAATTCCTAATTTTTTAACCCCTGTCAAATGTTTACCCCCTTATTTTCAACAGGTTCCACTAGGTTGATTTTGGTAACTGCTTTTAATATACTTATTTTTATACAATTTCACAGTATATTACACCAAATGTTTCTGTTGCAAATTGTTTGGGTCAAATCATAAAATAACTGGACTCATTGGAGGAAAACATCCAAATTAATTGATAAGGTTTTTGTGAGAGCTATGGTAAAGACTTTGAATGACAACAGTACATTCTCCTAAAGACCAATCACACTCTCTGAGTCTTGTTTTGATTATTCTGTTCAGAAATGACTACTATAATTGACACAGTTTTAACTGGTTATAACAAATAGGTTCTATCCAGATAGAGAGGCAACACGTTACGTAATCTTTAGAAATTCATCGTCCTCGCATGTTTTGCCGACCACAAGAAAACCTAGAGTACCACCAACATAGAAAGTTAATTGCTGCCTCCGCTTCTTCCACCATCTGTGGGTGCCGCTTTGCTATCACTATCGGTAGTGATTCCAAATTGATTGTATTTGGTTATAGGTGGCCAGAGTGTAATAATAGTGCACTTGGAAAGGATCATTGTGCTCAGATACTCTTTTTCCCCCCCTAATGCAATGCGCGCTTAGGTGAAACGATGTATTCCATTGAGGCGGTTTATTTAAATCCGACGACTGACGGGTCATTTCATTCGTTGTGTGTGCCATGGGGTAGGACAAAATATAACCACCCAATTAGCACCCAACTCAACAACTGATATTTTGTGCGGATTGTTTGGATCGAATTACATTATTATGTGTGTATACAGCACCCACACTAATAATTATTATTCCCGTGGCAATATTCAAAATGGTCAGCGCCCAGCAAACGGACTACTGGTTTGAATGGGCTTCACCCCCCCTGGGTTATAAAGGCTTTCCCTCATGCTCTCAGTCTCCACATTCATAATAAACGGCAACCTTCTCACTGATATTCATGAACTGCTTTGTCCCCAATGAACAGAATTTTGTATGAATTGATCTTTTCTGCCATTCAAGGATGACCCTTGCTTGGCATTTCTGGAAACTTGTCTGACTAACATTAAACAGTACTTCTTTAAACAGTTTTGCAAAATGATGAGGAAAATCATCTACTTTTTGTTATTTTGCTGTAACTACATATATTTTATTGACTTCATGTACAAATTTTCTCAGTCCTGACACTTATTTGTGTCAGACAGAATGGGTCTGATATTTTACCAGATTTGGACTCTACTTCAACATTGGGCATAGAAACAACTGGCTTAGATTGAGTTTGGAGAAAACTAAGATTTGTCCCAAAACTTCTATTAGCCAATTTCAGTATGGGCCTTCAAATTTGAGTTTTTGCACCCACCTGGTGAATTAGGTACGTTTGCGCCCCGAAAAGCTGCACATTAAGCATGTACTGCTATTTCAAAATTACCGCCATTGTTTTAATGAAAAAACTGTCATTGTAATTTCATTAAAGAGAGGTTTTTACCTTCCTGAAGTGAGATTAACATTTTAAGTGTCTCAAGATCAAGATGCCCGCCTGAGGAGGGCTATTTTTGAGAGCATCAAAAAGGAATTTATGACATTTGGTATTTTGGCGCAAACTTTTAACTCATATGGCAACTCTCCGGATAACCCTTCATGGACCTAAATCCACAAGAAAACAACCCCGGACTATCTTTTTCGACATCATAAAGAACCACGAGAAAACATCGGAAACATTTTCCGGCATTTTCACTGGTCAAATTGCAACCAGTCAACATAATTGTACGCTGAAGGAAGATAGCTCGACAGCAGAGACAATAGAAAGAGCCGGTGGGACAATTCCTGAAAAGTTTGATAGAGCACTTGATGTGCTGGAAAGAACGTTGAAAGTACCAGATTTATTTTTTATATTTTTAGTTGATTTTTTAGTTTTATATTAATAATAATGATTTATAGTAGATTTCACAATGAGTGAACCACATTGTTTAAAGCCCCAACATTAAGCAAGATTTATTTTCACTTTGAGTAGGATTAAGTCTAATGAGCACCTAAAATATTATAATTAGTCTAACTAGCATAACTGGTGTGTATGTGGCAATTAAATTCAAGAGAACCGCAGAGAATGTTCTGGAATGTACTTGAGACTAGGAGATCAGACTACCCTAACCCCTCAAATTTCAATGAACTGAATAGATGGCGCCTACTGTATCTACAGCAGCACCCGTGCTCTGTGTGGTGAGGCTATAACATTTAATGGGAACATTGGAGCTGAATCCAGAAACATTTGAAGTAATGGAATATATTTAGTACATGACCATATAGAGAGGACCCAGATCCTTCTAGTATTGTTTTGAGAGGAATATATAAGCCTGGTGAGAGAAGATGATGAAGAGTATAACACATCATTACTCAAGGAAAGTTTTCTTAACATATTGCTCCAAGTGATTAGCAGAGTTTCCAGTTGACAGTGACAGTAATCACAGTCTAGTACTAATCACCCATATAGTGGACATTGTCATAGTTATCTCAGCTCCAGCAGTTTCTTCCGATTGTGTAGCCGGGTTCGTTTTTGTATTCCTTGGCCTCTGAGTTATCCAAGGATAAACAACTACAACAGCACTTTTGGACTTTATATTTAGTCGACCTCCGATCTTCGGGAGTCATTAGGACTATTTCTCAGTAAGGACAAAAGTCGTTCCGTGGACACGGTCCACGAATGGGTTTTAACGCTGGAATTTCGCCAGGACCTTTGCGTTCGGCATCTTAATTGTAACCCTCGGCTGCGCCCGGCTCGCGGCACACAACCAAGTCGTAAGTTTAGTAGTTCATTAGATTACCACTTATTATAGATAAATCTTTGATTATTGATACCTAATCGATGGTTTGAATGATTTAGACACACATTCAATAAATACTTTGTTTTTAAAATTTGTAATCAAGGTCACAGTGTATTGTCTAGTTATTCATGCGTTTGAATCCGTAGTTTTTAGGTGATTTTGGCCTTGGTCAACGTGACCGTAACAAAATGGGGGGCCGTCCGGGAATAACTATAAAAATGACAGTTTAAAAAAAACAAATTTTGATTGTGTGTTTAACTTTTGATATTGCGGTGCTATAAATTGTTATTTGTGACAGAAGTGTTTATACACGATGCTGTTAACGCAGAGGAGTTTATTAAGAGTTACGTGGGAGAAGTTTGATGTGCTTCAAAAGCCAGACTTATGGTTTGCCAATAGTATGGGATGGAAGTTAGGCATTCCATGAGAACAGTTATTAAAAATCAGTTGATAACCCATCGTGTGGAAGAAGATTTGTTAGATGAGGGATTTTTGGAGACTTGTTAAATTCAGATGTGTCAGAATATGCTTTGAAAAATGAAACGTTGGAAATGCAAATGCAAATAGAAATGACAAAATTTGCTTTGAACAGCAAGTTAGCACAAGGAAAGAAAAGGAAAGACAATATCGGTTAGCAATTGGAAGAAAAGGAAGGCAAGAACAAATTACAATTAGATACGGAAAAACTTGAAATTAGAAAACGCACTAAAACAGCAGGAACTTAGATGCCAATTAAAAGATTGGGAACATAACGAAAAGGAGGTCAGGTTACAAATGGAGGAAAGAAGAAGTTTGGCAGAAATTGAAGCCCAAACAAATTATAATAAGAAAAGTTAGAAAACAGCACCTTCATGGCTCTCAACGCAAGGATTTGATGCCACTAGGAATATCAAATTGGTACGACCTTTAGGAACAAAGTTGACAGTATTTTTTGCCGTTCGAAAGATTGCCAAAGTAATGAAGGCCAAAAAAGCCATGGACAACATTGCTTCAGAACTGTGTTTATTGGGAAGCTAGAGAGATCTACTCATCCCTATCATTTGATCAGTGAGTGCGGTGAATGAAGTAGTAAAGCAGTCTATTCTTAAGGCCAAAGGTCCTATGAGTTAGTGCTTGAGGCGTATAGGCAAAAATTTCGGACTGCGAAAAAACTTGCAGATCAAACTGTTCAGGAACAAATGTTGGATAGGTGTCTCACTTCCAAGGAGGTGAAAAAAGACTTCAATCACCTTAGGCAGTTTTGGTTTTACTTGAGGCAGTTCAAACCGTGCATTCATGCCGACATAAAAACTCATTTGGATGACCGCGATATCAAAACGATTTGAAAATGCAGGCAACAATAGCAGCTGATTCCCCTCACACTAAGTTGAGTTCCAGCAATTATAGTACAGGTGGGCCTAATAAGTCAAATCAGAAATTACAAAAGAGTTTTACTTCAAATGGCCTTACCAAAGTAGATCATTCCAAAGTCTTGGTACTATTAAAGAAGGAAACGTTAAGGTTCCTCCAGTCAGGGTAATAAGGGTCCTTCTAGTGCCAACCAAAGTCAGTGAATTGTTTTAAAGTCAGATATAACTTGCAAATATTGCCAAGGATTCAGGTGATGTTATGGCAAGCTGTTGAAGTTTAATGGGAAAGCAGATGGCCATGAAGCAAAGTCTGCTCCCACAGGTTGTGCCTGTGTCCCCTTAGACACAATAAGTTTCCCAGGCTATTAACAGAAATGTTGAGTCTGAGAAAGTTAGGAAAGACTTTGAACTCATTTGTTTTTGGAGGGTTCAGTGTCGCTTGAGGTGACAAAGTTGATCCAAATCCTATAAAAATCATGCGTGACACATGTTGTTCCCCAGTCCTTAATTTTGGAGGGGTGATTGCCCTTTAGTGAAGTTTATGCAACAGGTGAGAATGCTTTGATCAAGGTATAGGTATGGATGTTATTAGTGTCCCTCTTCACAAGGTGAATTTGAAGTCTGATTTGGGCTCCTCAGGTACAGTCATAGTAGGCGTCAGGCCTGAACTTCCATTCAAGGTGTTTCAATGTTTTTAGGAATGATTGGCAGGCTGAAAGTACATCCCGACCAATTGTTTACCCTCATCCCATGCACGAAATAGATAGTGGATCAAATAGTGCAGTTTATCCAGCCTGTGCAGTTACTAGGAGTATTGCTAGGAAGCCATGCTTAAGCAAATAGTATAGGAAGGAGCAAACCTTGTCCAAAATTTAGATTTAGTAGAGGACAGTTCATGACAAATTAGATGACCAGGTCGACTTCCGCTCTGAGGGAGAAATAGGTTCTCCAACACAAGCAAGAGTTAAGGCCCTGAGCAAGTGCATAGTGGGGTTAATGATGATGATCCCTTGAGAATGATCCTGCACTCAAGAATCTTAGTCAAAGGCCTAACCCTGCAGGATCTGAGGACGTTCCTGTGTGTTTTTACAAACAACAATGGTGTGCTGATGAGGAAATGGAGGCCACCTGATGCTCAGGCAAATGATGAGTGAAAATTTGTTCAATCAGTAGTTTTGTCCCAAAGGTGTATCAATAGGGAGGTCATCAGCATTGCCATGATAGTCCCGTGGCAGGTGCATTTAGAGTCGAAGACCATGTAGGATTTTGAACCCCTTTTGGTGGCCTACCCTTCGTAAGGATGTTTCTGAAGACTGTGACTTGTCATACTTGTCAAGTTGTGGGCAAGCCTAACCAGAAAATCCCGCCCGCTCCTCTGAACCGATACCGGCATTGGAGAGCCTTTAGTAGTCATATTTTTGACTGTTGTAGGCCTCTCCCTAGGACTAGTCAGTAATCATTACCTACTTACTATCATGTGTGCCTCTAAACCAGGTTTCTGAGCCATACCCTTATGAATCTTAAGGCTACAATAAAACCGTAGTGAAGGCTTTGACCAAGTTTTTCACTCTTGTAGGCCTACCTAAGTCAATTCAGTAAGATCAGGGGTCAAATTTTAAATCGGGCCTATTTCAGCAAGTGAGTTGAGTTAGGGATAGAGAAACGTATTTGTCCAGTGCTTACCATGCAGAGTCCCAAGGAGCTTTAGAGAGATTCCGTCAAAACTCTGAAGAATATGATTTAGGACTTACTGTTGGGAATTTGAGAAGGACTGGGCTGAGGGAGTTCACTTGTTATTGATTGCTGCAAGGGAAGCAGTTAAGAAAACCCGAGTGTTTTCAGTCCCTTTGTGTTAGTTTTTTGGACGTACAGTTCGCGGTCCCTTTGAAAACTCCTAAAAGAGAAAATGGCCTGAAATGAATGATAGAAACTGGACACCAACCTTTTGGCTATTTCCAAACTTCAAGTATAGGCTCTCATAGGGCAAATGAAATTGCCAGGGGGAATTTGAAGCAAGCCAGACCACAATGAAGAACAGTGGTATGACACAAGATGCCAAGAGTAGGGTCTTTAGGCCAGGAGACCAAGTGTAGATCTTGTTCCAAACCCTGGAATCCCTGAGGCAAGATACCATGGTCCTTATACATAGGTCCACAAGTAATGAAGTTGACTACATAGTCACAAAAGCCAGATAGGCGTAAGAGTAGGCAAATGTGCCATGTTGTAAATATGTTCAAAAAGGTATGTAGGTAGAAATGACGATGGCAGTGCAAAACCATTGTGCTCTGTAAGTCATGCTGATAACAGTACAACAGGATGACGATCATGAATCTGAAGCTGTAATAATGCAAACAATGTGACAAGCAGCAGACTATCCAAGCAGTTGCAAAATTCAGATGTGCTTAAGGATTTGGATACAAACTAGACCCATCTTTCAGAAATCACAGTTGAAACATCATTGATTCCATGAGTTTGAGGATATTTTCCTTATGTCCTAGTAGAACCACTGCTGCCTTATCATGATGTTGATGTGGGTGATTTTGCACCATCAACGCACCTTACAGTAAATCCTCTGAAGCAAGAACATCTCAACAAAGAGATAGAGTACATGTTGGCAAACAAAATAATTGAAGCAAGCAAAAGTGAATGGAGTTCCCCATGTATTTGGTTCCAAACCCTATGTTCCCTTAGGTTTGTGACAGGATTTCATAAGGGTAAATCAATGTTCACAAGACTGAATTCATTTCCCATACCTCGTATTGATGATTGCAATGACAAATTGGAAATTCAAAGTTCGTCAAGCAATTTGATCTTTTAAAGGTGTATTGGGCAGGTTTCCCCTTACTGATCGTGCGGAAGAAATTTCAGCATTTTGCACGCCTATGGGCTTTTTCAGTATCGGTTATGCCGTTCGGTATGAAAAACGCACCGGCAACCTTCCAAAGAATGGTAAATCATATAGTTTGCTGACATATAAGGCTGTGAAGCGTATGTTTATGATTTGATTGTGTACGTCATCTTGGGAACAACCATTGGGCAGCTCCATCCACTGGTTTCAGAAGTTGTCAGAACACAAATTGACAGTCAATTTAGTCAAGAGTGAGTTTGGCCATGCAATTTCACTTATTTAGGGCCCATGTAGTAGTCAAGGCAAGGTCAAGCCGGTTAAGGCTAAAGTTGAGCAATGAGACGTTTCCCCACACCTATTACCAGGAAAGAACTTCAGATATTCTTAGGTATGGCTGGATATTACAGGACGTTTTGTCCAACTTTTAGGATATTGCCAGTCTTTGACAAATTTGCTAGCCAAAAACGTCAAATTTTGTTTGGTCGCAGGATTTGAATTGGGTTCCAAAATCAAAGCCATATGGATTAGTACCAGTTCTGATTGCACCAGACGTGTTCAGAATCAATTCAAGTTGCCCATAGATGCCAGTGACATCGGTGTGGGTGGAAGTTCTTATGGCAGAATGAGAAGACTGACTAGACCCCCTTATTTCGTATTTCTCCAAGAATTTAACAACACCAAAGAATTACTCCACTATTGAGAAGGAGTGTCTTGCTCTGATTTGGCATTAGTGCCATTTCGATGTATATTTGGGCACCACATTGCACCCTTTGCTTGTTTTCACAATCACACCCCCTCACCTCTCCCAGGATGAAAAACAGAATCATAGGCTAGTGCGGGTGGAGTTGGACCTTGCAAGAGTACAACCTAGAAATCCGACACATCAAGGCAAAGATAATGTGAGGGCTGATGCCTTATCCAGAATTGTATGTTAAGTCCGAAGACAAGTAAGCTTTTAAAAGGGAATGTTACCGGGGGGGGGGGTTTTGAATAAGTTTTGTTATTGAAGTTTAAGAATATTAAGATCCTTAATAGGTACGAAAGTTTGCTTTTCAATCAACTTTCCTTTCTTTAAGGGGGAGGGTGGGGAAGATCCCCCGATTAAATTATTTATTTCAACTTTGAGTAGGATTAAGTCATAAATGAGCACATAAAATATTATAAAATTAGTCTAAATAAAGTAATTACAATATGGAATATACCGTTCGTGTGCATAACTGGTGTTATGTAGCACTAGAATTCAATAGAACCGCAGAATGTTCTGGAATTTACTTGATACTAGGAGATCAGACTACAGTACTTAACTCAAGATGGACATGAACTGATCATCGATTGCGCCCTACTGTATCTACAGGCCAGTGCTCTGGTTTGGGGTGTTGCTATGAACATTTAATAATGGGAACATTGGAGCTGAATTCAGAATTATGATGTAATGGGACTAATTTTAGTACATGACTCATTAGTAGCAGGACCAGATCCTTCTAGTATTGTTTAGAGGATATTAAAGCCTGGTGAGAGAAGATGAGGAGAGTATCACAAACATCATTACTCCAAGGAGAGTTTTCTTAACATCTTACTACCCAAGTTATTAGCAGAGTTTCCAAGTTGACAGTGACAGTAATCACGTCTAGTACTAATCTCCCCATATAGGGACATTGTCATAGTAGTCTCAGTTCCAGTAGTTTTCGTCCGATTGGGTGTAAGCCGTTCGGTTTTGTATTCCGGGGCCTCTGAGTTATCCAAGGATAAACAAGCTACAGCACTTTTGTGGACTTTATATTTGTCGACCTCCATCTTCGGGAGTCATTAGGAGCTAGTTGTTCTTCAGTAAGGACAATTTCGTCCGTGGACACGTCCCACTATTGGAAATTGGCGTTTTACGCTGAATATTCGCCAGGACTCTTTGCAAGTTTCTGCAATCTTAATGTAATTCTCCCCGCGCAGCCCGCGTCGCGGCCACCCAGGTCGAAGTTTAGTAGTTCAGTATTAACAACTTTATTATAATAATCGTTTGATTATTGATACCTAATCATGTTTGAATGAGATTGATTTAAAACACACAAAGCAAATAAATACTTTTGTTTAAAAATTTGTAATCAAGTTTCACAGTGTATTGTCTAGTTATTCAGGAGTTTGAAATTCGTAGTTTTTGAGGTGATTTTGGCTTTGGGTCAGGTGACCGTACAAATTAAAGATTTTAGGTCTGTCCATTTGCCGTGAGAGGTAAGAGGGTTTATTTAATGGCCAATGGTAACATAGTTGATGGTACTCATATTCAATGTAGTGAATTAATAATGCCTTTATGAAATTGCTATATTTTGGTTTGGATCCGGTCGTACTTCAAAGCTTTCACCAGGTGTTTCAATTTCATATCAGGATGAACACACCAGTTTATTAATTTATTAAACATTGCATTTGACACAAGTTACTTTGACACACTGCATTAATACTTATTACAACAAAGGAGAAATAATGCCTTATAACGCAACAGGTTTTATATCTGGCCACCACCATTTAGCAGATTAGCGTAAAACGCCCAGATTAGAGGTTGCTTACCATCCCGGCCAAGCCATGGCATTAGACTTTACAATCATTACATACCATTTTGTAAGAACTTAATCCATCAGTCCAATTATCACGCTTTTATATGTTTTTAAACTATCTTGGAAATGCTTTAGGGTCATTATTAGAAAGTGGTGTTAAATAACGTCGAAAAGCTTGAGTAGGGCTACTTTTTCTTCTTGATGAGTACAAACACATATTTGCATAAACAAAAAAAAAATGCAAAAAGATTTAATATATTTTGTTATCTTCTCTATAGCATATCTTGCTATTATGAATACATTTGGTAACTACGTCATTTACGACCGTCAAACGATTCCTTATTTGAATCCTATGAATCCTCCAACATTTGTACCATTTTTGTTTATCCAAATCATAGCAATTTTAAATTTGAACCCTGTACAACTGAAAATATTTACTGGGTGAACCAACTTTAAATTTCCCCATGATTCTACCATATATCAAAGTTTTATGTCCAACAGTGGGTTAAAGCTACTAGCAGTCATTTTCTTTAGCATGTAAACAAGAAACACCCTCAATTTTTTCGAAGGTGGTTGTTTTTTGCATTATTTTATTGAAACTGTTGTTGTAAAGTTACCAGTAAATGGTAAAGCTGAGAAAAACAGTTTTTAAATAGGGCAATCTTTGTGCAAAATGGCGGAATCCCGACATTTATGACTCTATGAGTATGAAATGCCCACAAATGACAGTTTTCGACCCCTGGGGTCAATTTTGGCCTTTATGCTGTTCCCCTACTCATCCTAATCCTGATTAACATCCACTGTGCACTTCACATTAATTAAACACAAATAATCTTCATTATTGACCATTCTAATTAATTTCAAGATATATAGATATCTTCGTATATACCAAAGTTTGAATTACTTATGATTTAAATGTAAATTTTCAAAGAGATGTACATATTTGGAAATCCTCGTGAGTCATAATCTTTTAGGAATATCTGTCTGTACATGCCATGAAATTATGAGGTATGGCTAATTTTCAATACAAATATATAAAAATACAGCATTCCACGGAATGCTAGTGTCGTCTGATATCACGGTTTATGAATGGGGTCAAAGGTCACATGGGGTCAGAGGTCAATATAAGTACACCCCCATGCGTCTTGTGCCAGTTTTTCTTCTGACAACTGAAGTATGAGGTGAATTCAGCAATGGATAAAAAAAAATCCAAGAAGTGCAGGATTAACATTTTTGCCACACACAGACAAAAATACTACAAAAGTGGCGTTTGACTGTATTTTTGCTACTGAGATATCCCAACATGCAGTGAGTGAGTGTATTTTCCAAAATGAATTGATGGCGGGGGTGGGACACGACTTGGGCATTGGGGATTTCCAACGGTAATTTTTCTTCAAAATCCGTCGGGGTTAGTGGATTAACCCCGCTGCAAAATAGTGTAATTTCCAATAACGGTCATTTAGATATAAATATTCGTGATCAGGCCTAGTCTTTAGTCAAGTCTGTGTGTAGCCGTTCGATATGCATAAGAGCGCTCTCCTACCGTTATGTCTTTGAAAAAGACTAGCACCCGGAAGTTGATGCTGTTTTGAATTCGCCGTTGCTGTTAGGTTAGCATTTCCTAAACCCCCCCCCCTCCCCCATGGGCTTTTATTATGTTATGTTATTGTATGCTGTACTACGTCTGTCCGATAAGTATTTCCCAAGGTGTATTCTGTTTTACAGACTGCGAATGATATTATCTAAATTGGTACTGCGCGAGAGATTAACGTTATCAGTCCGTCATAGCGAATGTGTGTAAATGAAACTAAATCTCAAATATCTCCTGAAAACGAAGGGGTTCTATACATGGAGGTTTTTGCATCAGAGGGTCCGTTATCATGTTTTGTTTTGAAAATGTATCGTAATTGGGTCTGAACCTATATAGAACCTACCGAGAAAATTGAACTTTTTTGTCGGGTATACTTCGGTGCTCGCAGACACGGAAAAGTTAACATGCAATCTCTACGGGCGCATCCATTTTTCCCACAATGCCTTTCGGTATTTTTCCAGTCTTGAGAATTTTCAAATTAATTTACGCCAACTTTTTTTTTTCAATTTTAGAAACAAATGGCTATACATTTGAACTATAGACAGTGTAAACTTGAGCAACACAAGTAACGATTTGCTACTCTTTCTTGCTAAAAGCTATTTCTAATAATGTCATCTTTAAAGCATAAAATGATAAATTACTAATCAAAGACCTTCATTGTGTGGTCCTATAAGTAGACAATTGTGACAGATAAGACTTCTGGAATGAATTTATTTGACTGTTTTTTTTTTACTGTTCTGATACTGTTGTAGCAGTAGAATTTGCATGTTATCAATAGACCAAAATATAATTGCCTAGTGAAAGGAATGTTTTGGCTTAGTGTCATCTTGAATCGCTGGACATCTACATCTTTAGGATTGCTTCAAAGAGGTGTCGTCAATGAAATACAACATCAATGAACTTGGAAGTCATCCCAAAAGAAAGGTCGCTTAGAAATGAGATCTGTATTTTTAAATACTATACCATTGTTGTGTTGTGTTGATTGTTATTGATGTACAATAATTATGTTTTTGACATTCCAAATTTTTGAATCAATCATTTCTGATTCACGGAAATAATCAAATTATTATTTCTTTATACAATTTAAGATCATTTGTGCTCTAGGCTCATTTTCTTGTGTCGGAAGGGTATTTCTGATCTTGGTGTTTGCTGGATACTATAACACCAAACAGACAAACATTGTCATTATAAAACGTCTTTTGCTACATAATCCATCTAAAATGACTAAGGCTTCAAACTCATAAGGGTTACTGAACATTCATGTTTGAACATTTTAAATAATAGTAAAATTTGTTTGCTTATAGTCTAAATTTCATTGTAACATTAGAAATAAAACAGTAATTGTCGAATTAAGCACGGAAAGTATATTATTCCCTAAATTTAGATGATTGAAAATTAATATTTCATGGATTGCCTACAGTGATCACTCCAGTGCATTGAATTGTCACTCTTCCCAAAGCGTGTAATTCGTCCTAAAAACAAGTGAACTGTGACTCCATTGGAGTCAAATTCCATTCCTTTTTAAAAAACTTTCTTTTGTTCAATATTCAATAACATATTAAAGGCTGACTCAGAGAGTTTGAAACATTTTTGAATAGTAAATACAAATTGTAAACTAGAACTAAGATAGTGACCTATAATATTTTGGATATTTTGGTTTGATGCAGTAAACATTTTATGATGCGATCTGGGAAAACCCGCCACATGGTGAAAATTTATATTTTGAGTTTGACTATCATTGCAAAGTTTGATTAAAGTTTCCATAACTTTTTACTTCTTTCTTCTATGATACACATATGAAAAGTTATGCCTTCTACAATCTGACAAAAAATAGAGTACAACATAACAGATTTTAAGGTATTTTCTCTATTTTTTCAAACTGTCCTGTGCGACATGTGGCGGGTTTTCCCAGATCACATCACATTTATGTAAAGTATAACAGAGCTGTAGGATACTGCGTATAACAAAAATTGTGGATCCGGAATATATAACAAAGATATAACAAAGATGTGATTTTCTAGGGACTTCGATTTGAACTTAGTTTTTTCACACAGTGATTATTGATATGGACAAGCATTATGTATGTGCAAAACATGAATTGTTTTTAAATTGAGGGTAACCTCCTCAGGAAATCTTTGAGTCAGCCTTTAATTTTGTTTTGCTATTATAACAAAATATAACAATAAAAGAAAAGTACTTTATATACTATGCTTACTTGTTTATTATGTTTTAGTAGTGGCACAAAGTGACAATTGTTTAAAAACACAATCATGATCCAATTACACTCATTGGTATTAAAGGCTGACTCAGAGATTTCCCTGTGAGGGTGCCCTCAATTTTCAAACAAATTATGTTTTTTTGCATATAATAATCACTGTGTGAAATAACTAAGCTCAATCGAAGTCCTTCATATAGAAAATCTCAACTTTGTTCCGGATCAGGAATTTTTCTTATACACAGTATCCTATGGCACTGTTATAAAGTACATAAATGTGTACTGCATGAAAACGAAAAATCCGATTCATCTCTACCTTTGGAATTAAACATTTAAGGTTAGTATCTTTAGTATATTTATTTCGAAATCTCTGAGTCAGCCTTTAATTCATTTCTTTACACATTTCAAATTATTCATCAATGAAACTAAAATCTATAAATTGACTCAATTAATATAATGTTGGAATCAGATAATAAACTGTCAGGCTGTCTACTCAGAGACTCAGAGATTTCGAAATATAATATTTTTGTGTGGTCAAATTAAAGAAAAGCAGACAACTAGAAATAAAGATAGTATCCTAAAAAGCTTAATTCCAAAGTTAGAGATGAATCGGATGTTTCGTTTTCATAAATAATATAATTCGTTGTCAAAACTGCATCGCCATTTATTTCTTAATTTTTATTTTTTATTTTTATTCGGGTTTTATCGTAACAAAAGAGATTGTCAAACAGATGAACAGAGTAATCATGCCAAATTTCTCCAAAACCAAAAAAAAAATGCGAAAATACGGACAGTGTGTGATACAGGCGATGTTGTGAATAATGGCTTTGATGTCGATGGCTGCTAATAATAGTGGGCATTTAATATTGTGAAGTTTGAGTATCATATCCGCTGTTAGAACATCTAGTTGTAGGTTGTGACTCTGTAATTGCTGATAGGAATAAATCTAAAAAATGTGCTTGTAGCTGAATTTCTCTACCTCATAACCAGACACGCCTCAAATTTTGTTGTTTCCTGTAGGTTTCTTGTGTGTTTTTATTCCATTGAAGCTAATATCATGGTTGTATGGATATAACATGTGTCATAATTGTGTATCCTTCTGTTTTAGTCTAAATGGTGGGCGCGTCGTTCATATAGTTATGCCTCATAAGGTGGTTCAGACCTTAATAACAAATGCCTCTACATCTATGGCAATTAATGACAATGGAAGAGCTATTGGCCAGTTAGTCATAGTTGCGTGATTGCTTTTTTATTTTTCAGAATCCACTTTGCAGTCTGATGACACAGTTTTGATTTTCTAAATGTTCTCACGATAAGGATTGTCAGAGTCGGTTGGCGAATAACCTCACATTCCAATCTTGTTCATTAAATTAACCCCCATCTTGTTATATAGATGAAAGATATGACATTTAAATATAATAACAGCGGAATATCGATTACAATACATTTTACATACCCGATTACAATTTATGATTTTCTTTCGTAGGAAAGGCATGACAAACATACCTAAATTCCAACGTTATTTGAATCCGATACTGTTTAAACTTAAGCGATAATTTTGTGCATTACAAAAGCCTAGTAATTACTGTACTAATAGCTTTCATAAACCATTAACATTATATATATGACTGTACCATCAAAATGGGAAAAACTTCTGCCATTTTCTTTCTGATGAAATGAGAAAAATACAAGCATTCTAATGATACCAAAATCTCAGGTTCCATATGGTGGGATTGGTGGTGTCGAGGCGGATGATCGAGTGGTACTGTACATGTCTAAACAATATGGGACCTAAAACTGAACTTTAGGTGTAAAAGTAATAATAGTATTTAAAGTCATCATTCAACTTCAGAAGGTTGGAAAGTGGCAGGTCAAACATGTTTGCGCATGATATTCGCAATGTATTCAATTTTTTTACGCCTTACATAAGTAATGATCCTGAATGTGTTACACCGATCCCTAAAAAACTATATAGGTGCACTAAATATTTAAAACGCGATTGAACAAGAAATTCAGATTTTTGAACAGAACTTTTGCAAACTTAACGCGTTGTGCAGGTCCACAAGAAGGAAGGAAGGAAGGAAGGAAGGAAGGAAGGAAGGAAGGAAGGAAGGAAGGAAGGAAGGAAGGAAGGAAGGAAGGAAGGTTGGTTTTAACGATCAATTTGACTTTAATCTGACAAGAGAGAAGTTATTATTTTCTACAATCTGTTTTTGCACTGGTGGAATTTCGATTTGAAATACGTGCAACATACTAGTTCGGGGTGCAAGAGTTCGTCGAAATATAGTAAAGGTTGCAAGAGTTAGGGTAAAGGTAAAGGTTAATAGTGACGGTTACAAGCATCATTAGTGAACAACAATATAATTACTCTCACGTCATGTATGACGATCGAAATTTTTTAAATGTAGTGAACAGCACAATTTAGGTCTATTTAGGATAAGGAAATGATTCATACAAGTGCCTGGAACTACCGTAAAACCCCATTTGATTAAGTCAAATACAGACCTGCTGCGTGCAGTTAGTTCATATTGTCTTCTGAGCATGTACTCTGGCAACACGCGGCTATTGGCTTTCTCTAGTGTATGGAAAAAATAGCTGTTTTTAACCTTAACACTTAAGTGCCCAAGGGGGGGGGTCCATAGTACCCAACATTTGATTTTTTTGCGATTTCTCGGTTACGCAATCAAATTTTTCAAGGAGTTTTTTGCTAATTGTCTGATTTATGAATACGCTTATTTCAGATTAGGGTAAATCTATATAAAAGCTTTACAACCATGCAAAAATATCAATTTCGAAAAATCGTGAGAGCGCACTATTTTTCAAATATGCCAGTGTCTCTTTAACACTTAAGTGCCCAAGCTAAAAAAAAGCAAATAAATCCCAAGATTTAATTACTTTAATTTTTTAATTAGTCAAATATCTTGATTTTTTCACTTCCTAGAGACCCAACCTAATTATTCGAATGAAGCCGTGGGCGGATTGAATTTTTTTTAATATCAGGAGAAGCGCACCATTAAAGCGACATAATGGCATAAAAAATATTCAGACATAATGAAAAGGACCCTTTAAGGCGACGAAAATAAAAAACCCTGTTTTACGGGCCCGACCGACCCTGATTTTTTCAGCTTTGCAGAATTTTTTTTTTTTTAGTTTTTCCAAAAATCATGTAAAATCGGCCTGTTTTTAGCCCAAATTTATCAATTGGGCAAATTTTTTTTAGAAAATTTTTTTGTAAAAAAAATTTCATTTTTTCTCTTGATTTAACAGATTTTGGTGCTATTTTAGGCCAATTTTGAGCTCCAGAAAAGAAAAAAAATTAAAAAAAGAACAAATTCGCCCGACCGAGCGACCCTACTCGAAAGGTCCGCTCGCCCGTAAAACAGGGTTTTCTTTTTTCGTCGCCTTACTGAAATCACTTCCACAAGTTTGAAAACAGTTTGGATGTTTACATTCTGTAAAAACAGTAAAAACAGGAAAAGTTCCAGAGGGGGAGGTTGCAGTTCGTGGCAATTTCTGGAAAAAGGATGCTGACATTACTGCCAGCATTTCAACCAAACTTGAAAAGCATGCTGTCATCAGCTCACAGACCATTGCTATTGTATATGTGCTAATCCCGGCTAATCCATCGTTCATTTTTTTTTTTTTTTTTTTTATATCTTACTACAAGCTTAAAGTACAATGCCTGAATCCTGGTCTGAATGCTTTAAAGTCCAAATCAGCGCCCATGGGTACCCGGGTAAACAAAACGAATTTTATAATGTTCGCCGGCGACATTTATTCATCAGATAGACTGTCTCCCAGTCACGGCTCTGGCTCTGGGTTTAGAGCGCACTTGGTTAACAGATAATGCTAAACTGAAAACTTTAAGATTTCACAGCTTGCCACCCCCTGGGCAAGCCGCTCCTAATACCGTGCCCTCTATTATACCAACCAACTTGTCCCAGAAACGCGATTACACGGGCTCCTGGGATTACACCAACCGGGAGTAGTCAGCTGAGACTGTCCGAATCTGTAGAGAAACTGTCTCCAGCAGTATGTGACCGAATTTATCTTGCGCACATCTCGGTAATTTTGAATGCAAATCCGGGGATCACAGATACGAACTCAACAGGTGGCGTCAATGGCACCCGTATGGCAAGCCATAAAGGCCATAACGTATTGCTGCACGCGTTGCGAGAAAGTAGCAACGCGTTGCGACATTTCGGCAACGCGTTGCGACGTCGGCCAATCAAAATCATGATTTTCTGTGACGTATTTCAAAAAATAGACCCACAACGCGTTGCTAGATACTTTGCAACGCGTTGCAAACCTTCACAACGCGTTGCGAGCTTCACAACGCGTTGCAAGCTTCACAACGCGTTGCTAAGGTCCACAAGACATAAGGGTCATAACGTATTGTCGCAACGCGTTGTGAGAAAGTCACAACGCGTTGCGACATTTCGGCAACGCGTTGCGACATTTGGCAACGCGTTGCGACGTCGGCCAATCAAAATCATGATTTTCTGTGACGTATTTCAAAAAATAGACCCACAACGCGTTGCTAGATACTTTGCAACGCGTTGCAAACCTTCACAACGCGTTGCGAGCTTCACAACGCGTTGCAAGCTTCACAACGCGTTGCTAAGGTCCACAAGACATAAGGGTCATAACGTATTGTCGCAACGCGTTGTGAGAAAGTCCACAACGCGTTGCGACATTTCGGCAACGCGTTGCGACATTTGGCAACGCGTTGCGACATTCAGCAACGCGTTGCGACATTTCGGCAACGCGTTGCGGTGTCGGCCAATCAAAATCATGAATTTCTGGACGTATTTCAAAAATATAATCTCACAACGCGTTGCGAGCTTCACAACGCGTTGCAAACCTTCGCAACGCGTTGCGGCAATACGTTATGACCCTGATTGCCTTCACAACGCGTTGTGAAGTTTACAACGTGTTGTCAAGCTCGCAACGCGTTGTTAAGGCTTGCAACGCGTTGTGAAGCCATAAGGGTCATAACGTATTGCCGCAACGCGTTTGTGGATCTATTTTTTGAAATACGTCACAGAAATGCATGATTTTGATTGGCCGACGCCGCACCGCGTTGCCGAAATGTCGCAACGCGTTGCGAGAAAGTAGCAACGCGTTGCGAAGGTCGCAACGCGTTGTGGCAATACGTTATGACCCTTATGGCTTGTGAACCTTCGCAACGCGTTGCGAGAAAGTAGCAACGCGTTGCGAAGGTCGCAACGCGTTGTGAAGGGCTTGCAACGCGTTGTGAGTTTCCACAACGCGTTGCTAGATACTTCGCAACGCGTTGTGGATCTATTTTTTGAAATACGTCACAGAAATTCGTCATTCTAATTGGCCGACGCCGCAACGCGGTGCCGAAATGTCGCAACGCGTTGTGGCAATACGTTATGGCCTTTATGGCTTGGCCATACTATGGCTTGCCATACACCCGACTTATAGGTCTCATTTATCGATTACGCGACCGCAGCTATTTTAAAGAGACATGAGGAGATTTCCAGAAAGAAGCGCCCCATAAATTTTTTTTCGAACCGGGGGTGTTTTTTTGCATATTTGGAATGCTTTCCAATGTATTAGATACAACTGAAGTGAATTAGCCAATACGCCCCGTCGTTATGTAATAATATGATGATTCCAGACACCCCAATGAGTACGGGTCTATGATATTCATGTAAATAGACACATTTATTGATTAAAGTTACGGCAAACTTAAAGTTAGCCTACAGATTAACCCGGATGTCTTCAGCCTCTTATTAATGTCCCTATCTGTTTTGGGGTATGGTTAATTTATGTGTAAAGTATATTTCTATTCAATCAATGGCTAAAGACTATCATTTGCAAGCAAATTGAAGAAAATTTCATATTTTGTGAAAATGTGCCAGTGCCGCTTTAATTAAGAGTTCGTTTACCTTTTATTCTGCTTATTGTATGAAGTGGCAGGAACTGCCCTGCGAAAATTAATCACCAATTTTGGTGCAACGAACCATGTTAGTATTGTCATTGACAATAATACAAATTATAACTTGTTGCCAATAGAAAATGCTTTTTCGGTCATGCGTCTCTTTTCTTTCCTTTTAGATTCTTTTGCTGCCTAATAACACGCAACAACTTCTTTCATTGGTTGATGAGCAACCCTTACATCATTTTTGGGGTAGGGTTTGCTCATCACCAATGAAGAAGTTGTTGGTTTATTTTATTTATTTTTTCAACAATATATATATATATATATAAACAACTTGAAGCAGAGGTCACACATTACTTTTTTGACATGGCTATCGATAGGCGATTGATTTGTTTTCTTCTGATATGGTATTACACTGCGAGTGGTAAGTAACGTATTTAATATCATATCATGATAAAGAGTTCATAAAAATATCAAACTCATTTTCATGCTTGCTCAAAATGCACTTTAATACAATTTATAAATAAACATACATTTTAATCGTGTGTGTTTTTCATATATCTTTTAAGAACTGTATCTTATGAATTGCTCAACCTGGTACTGACTGTACCCGCGGCCGCCCTATCAATAAATCCACTGACCATCGAGCTCTTCAGCTCGGACTGTATAACCCGCGCTATCAATATATTATAGAGTCACATTATTGCAGAGTTTCAATCATTTTGAATTCCAAAAGCTGTTGCGTATAGTCTTCCGAATTCAGCATTATCCAAATTATCCGGCAACTCTAGAATATCGAACCCGACGAAGATTAAAAAGAACACCAAAATGACAGCTAGGGTTTCCAAATGAAATACATTCAAATTGGTTAAAAGTTAATCTGAAATTCACCAAAAAAACACGTAAATTTTAAAATCTCAGATCGACGAGCGAAATAAAAAGCCAACAAGCTTCATGCGAAATCAGAGGTCATTTTCAAATGTGTATATAATTATAAGAACATCATTAGCATTATGATAGTTATTCTAATTGGCTAGTAACAAAAAGGTGGCCACGGTCAATGTTTGAATATACCGAACGCGCAAGGCGAGAACCGCGAAATTCTAGTTTTTGCAAAAAAACGCGTATTGATGTATTTACTAAATGTTATTATACTTTAACCGTCTTTTAACAAGCAGTGGTGTAACAAGCTTTTTCTGAGCGGGGTGGGGGGGGGGGCATATATTTCCAGGGGCAAGCAAAATATTAAAGTCGGTTAGTGCAATATAGGCCTATGTTGCACAGCTGCTTGACCCTATGCAAATCGTCTCTTTTTAGAGGCAATTTTAAGTAGTGGGGACACAATTGTAACAACTGTTTTAAGAAGGGACATGCAAAGAGCGTCTTGTCCTCTGCAGAATCAGAAAAGCAATTGCATGAATAATTTTTTTTTTTTTTTTTGCAATATAGGCTACAAAGGTCATGATTTGTATGTTATGGCGCCCTATCTCCATAGAGAGACGTGTTAAACTATATAGATTTAAAGAAAATTATATTTGCCCGCAATGAAATTTCGAAATATTTACACAGGATGAAGTCAGTGGTACAGATAATTCAAATTAGTTGTCCAAAGTGTGTCGCCGTTGATATTGCTTCTTTGTTTTATTCTGTTTTTGTCTTAATAAATGAGACAGCTGTGATTGCTTCACTGTTATATTGGTGCGTGTGCAGAAAGCACTAATTCCACAGGGGAGCAGGGGGGGCAAGATTCCCCACAGGGGGCGATTTCCCCCCACCCCCTCTAGTAACGACACTGTGACAAAGTAACTGATACGTTACCACAAGTTCTTCTAAAACAATGGTAGAATTCAAACATCCATACGTATTTGAACTAAGAGTTGATGATAGTTAAAACAGTTTTCTCTGATAATTATTTATGGTCAAACATTAAAAAGAATTCGACACCGACTCTCATCAACTTCAATCTAGACTAATTTAAACTTTCCCCGGACTTAAGGCTACTGCTAGCCCAGATTCGCTTCCGCCGCTTTCATGTTTGCGCAGTTCGCTGAACCATTGCTAACAGCTATAGCGAGAGAGTAAATTCTGACCGGAACCTGCCTTGATTTCTAAACATAATGTCTCGCCGCAAGGCTGTTTTTAAATGAAAACTGTACCCCGATATCGTCTGGTCTGCCCGCAAAATTTTACTGGCAGCATGTCACACCGGCCGATCTTTACTGCTAAAATCCTTGGTGTAAGAGGCACAGGGAATTGCCTAGCACGGGTCCTTAAAATGTGTTAACATAACAGAAAGGTCTGTACATGTCAAACAAAGAACAACGAAATTGATAAACAAATGCTTTACAATACGAGTACCATATCTGGTGTAACGTGTCTGTGCAGTCTGTCTTAAACCATCGTCTATAACCAGTGGCGTCACCAGTTTTTTTTTCAGGGGGACAAAGGGGGGGCACATAGATTTTCAGGGGGGGCAAACATATATTAAAATGTGTTAGCATAGTGTATGGCCTATGTAAATCACTGATTTTCAGGGGGAGGGCAAGAGGGGGGCAAGATTCCCCACAGGGGGGCAGCTGCCCCCCCGCCCCCCCCCCCTGGTTACGCCACTGTCTATAACGTATTTTTGTAACAGGTTTAATGGGAATGGGGTTGTTAACCTCCCTATAATTTTCCTAAAGAAACGCCCATTAATGGTACATTTGCTATAAATATACTAGTATAGTATATATAGCTATGGATCTCTTCTTTCTATTGATACCACATATGTACAAGCATTCCTCTTTGACGTCGATATTTGAAAAAACAAGCCGATTTCAATTTTCCGATATTCTAATCTACAAAATCAGTTTTATGTTAAAGCCACTATCAACGATTTCGCGCCCGCTATTTATTCCATATGTTCACTATTGTATCGGAAATTGTTGTAGTAAAGACCCGTATAAGTGGCTATAAGCTTACCCCGTATACGTCGCAAAAAAGCTCAAAAGACAAAAGAATTCACCAAACTTATTCGTTTTATTGTAGGGCCATCCTTTGGCGCTCATTTTAATATTGAAAGAGTGTACTCTATCACTTGTTCCGCGAGTAGGTCTTCAAAGTTGTAGCTAGTTGTCGGGTAGGAGATTGGTTCAACCTTCGAGATTTTGTGTGTGCTCCTATTAAAGCCAAAATCAGCCATTTTTTCCAAAATAAAAATGCCCATTTTGTCTCTAAATTGCTAGTGTTAGGTTATATCGGCACATGTTCTTTGTGAAAAGCAGACAAAGCATTTTACAGCGGTCTTGAAGAGCCATTAACGACTTTTTCTAGACCCTCAATTAAAACACTTTTAGGTCTTGTGCACGGTCGTTGGTGGTCAAGGGGGAATCCCTATGGACCCTAACAAAAAACGCATTTCCCACAGGAACATTTCAACGAAATTCATCATTAACAACAGTGAAAGAACAATTTAGAAACATTAATCGACTTGAAATTAGGGTTAAAACATTGATTTTCATGCACGCCGATTTTTTACCAAAAAGAGGTCATTTTGTTTGTATTTTTCTCCAACATAATGCACTAAAACTTATTTAACAAAAAAAGCCTTGGTTAAATTTTGATATTTTGTTTTCAAAACCATGTATTTTACCATTCGTACAGGGAATACAATCTTGGAGTAATTAACATATCCGTGTATTGTTTAATGTCGACATTAATTAATTAAGTTGGTTAGCATTTGTATATGATAGAAACATAGGTCTACATGCATGAATACACTCGAAAAGTCAAAGATTACATTTATGCGGAAAATTATTTTTGTCATGGGTATGCCCAGTTTAAAACGCTATTTTTTTTCGCACACATGTCAGAAAAGCCGGAAGCAACAACAGTATTTTCACCCTTAAGTGCATGCATTTTTGAGCTGATTTTAGGGTCCATAGGCCTATGGAACCCCGGCCCCGTTGACCACTCAGATGTTAAAATTTTGACACCTGTGTTATCGTTGGTTGTATTTATAGCTACCACTCCATAAATGCTATCATGCATTTTCGTGTATTAGTAGGCCATGGTATACTGAGGCTGGATAATAAGTATCGTTTTGCCAGTTTTCATGTTACCGAAAATTGGCCCGTGGATTATAATCTTCCAGCAAAGTATATTACAACTGCAAGTTTTCATTAAGCAGTTCTGTTTGTTCCCTTGTTTAGCCAATCACGGGCTTTTTCTATTACTATGGCAACCAGGGTGGAATTGCATATGTTTAAAATGCAAGAAATCGCTATTTGACGAACTTAATTAAACATTCATTATTTAAAAAAAAAATAAATGAGGTATTCTAATTTGTCTTCTTTTTTATTTTGAGAGCATTTATAAGATGAATAAAGTAGTGATAAAAACTAGAATCAAATTTATTTTTCCAGGTGGTTTCTAGAGAGGGGTAAATTGGTTTTGCTGCAAAACAGGTTACGTCCAGTATTGTGTTTGTCAAAGAAAACGGCATTAAGCTTCATAAGATGATCAACTTATTTAATTTCACTATTAATTTGTCAATATCAGATTTTGTGTGTGTGTGTGTGTAGGTGTGTGTGAACTTACAAGAGATACATTCTGAGTGTATTTTTAAGTATAAAGAGGCATTCTGAGAGTATTTTTACATTGTGGAAGTATTCTCTTACATGAGTATTTTTACTAGTTACTACGTTACGAATTGTCCTATAACTGTAATCTAGTATTGAGGTTTATTCCGTAAAAGAGTAGAAAAGAGGATTTTTCTAGTGTAGTAACTTTATAGGCCTGTGGCGCAATCCTCTTGGCTAAGAAAACTGAGTAAAACTCGAAAAAAAATGAAAAAAATGAACAAATCTTTAAAAATGTCTAAAAAAGGGTCTTTTTAAGAGAAAAATCTCAAAACTGTATAGGTTTGAAATTCGTTCCTATATAGTTTTGAAAAAGTCTATTTTTATTTAAAACTTTTTAAGAAAGTGACTTTTTAAGAGATTTTTAAGTAAAACTACCACAATAGCTCTTGCAAGTTTAGGTGTTTGTGTGTGCTGTGTGTGTGTGTGTGTGTGTATGTGTATGTATGTGTATGCGTATGTGTATGTGTGTGGGGGTGCGGGGGTGTGTGTGTGTGCGTGTGTGTGTGTGTGTGTGAGGTTTTCTCAAATTTGCAAAAATGGACGTACCCTGTTTTGCAATTAAACTTCATTATTAACTTATTCCAACTTTACGTTGTTTTTAGCAGTCATTACATATCCAGCTAAGGTGGAAATGGTTTACGTCAGTACTGACTGTGATTATTGTGAAATAGCGGAGCTAGAAATATGGGATAAAAACGCTTCTCGTGAAACAAGCATCACCTTTTGTCCCCCTTTTATCTACGTCTGTAATAGCTCGGATTTTAAAATATCGGCAAAAACAAAAAGAAGTGAAATGACAGAAGAATGCAGTTTCGAGGTTCATGTTCAAGGTGTGTATGTCTTAAATTGATTTATTAATGTAATTCAAGTCAGATTTCCAAGCATAATAATGATAAAATTGAATGGATTCTTTCCCACGATACACAAAGATATTGTTCAAGCTATGAGTTTTAAAAATATTGTGCTCTGCCTCGCTCGCACAATATTTTTTAAACTCATAGCTTGAACAATATCTTTGTGTATCATGCTCAATCCATCCAAACTTGGTCACAAGTACCGGTACCCCCATTTATGTAATATGCCTAGATTGGAGTCAAAGGTCATGATGCTCTAAGTGGATAAAAAAATGATTTTCACTAAAAACGCTACTCCTCCTATACAGCTACAGCTAAGTATCATCACGTGACTTATGTACGATAAAGCTTAAGACCCTTACACAAGTTACGCTATTAGATTTTGATCAAAGGTCATTGGGGTCAAAAGTTCATTTAAAAAAAAATACACTGTTTGTTGCCCATAAGTTGGCATTTTTTTCAGACCCAAACTTGTTTCTATTTGATAATCATATTAGAGTAGGTGAACGATTACATAATAAGTCCCTACTACCCAGGCGAGAACCTCCGAGGTGACTGTATTCAGAAATCGACTCAAGTTGGTGGCGGCTCAGTGATGGTATGGGTCTGTGTTCATTATGGAGGAAAATGTCACTGGTGGTGCCAGATGGAAACATCCGTCGTGTACCTGGACATTCTGGCAAACCTACTGCCTGCCACATGCAAGAAGGGTTTATAAAAGCGAACAATTTTAATCTTCACTACGACAACGCTACGCCGCACAGGGCCGCTGTAGTGAGACAATTGAGGCAGATGGGGTCGAGCAGATACCACGGCCTACTCGCTCCCCTAATATAAACCCTATCGAGCATGCCTGGGATGCCTTAGGCCGAGCCATATATGACAGGGACAATCTTCCTCAAACTCTACAGGCGTTAGCTCAGGCTCTGATCGATGAGTGGGACGCTCTGCCCATTCACATCATAACAATCTTGTTGATAGTATGCCTTGATGCACTGATTCATGTCAGGAGTGGCCATACTTGATGTTAGTGACTGATTGACTTTTAAAACAGTACTTTTGAACATTTCGATGCATGAAATCACCCAAAAATGGGTATTCTGTAAAACTGACTGTTCAAATACCCCCCCCCCTTTCTTTCAGGCTAAAGACACAGTTCGTAAAGGGTTAATTGTGGGCTAAGTCCATGGTGATATGTTCGGAAGAGACTGATCATTCAAGTAGTGTGGCGATATACACCCTAGATATGATAAATAACTCACACTGTAAGAATCATTCTATAAAAAGTGGTACAAATATTTTATTCCAAATTGGGGCTACTCCTACAGATAACGTTGCATGATCACGTGACTCATGCATATCCCTAACGTCCCTGGTTGAAAATATGGAGCTAGCGTTATTTTTTTTAATTTTTTTTTCTTGTTAGATCTAGAGCCTATTTCCCCCTAACCCAAGGCAGGGGTCCACTCCGTGATGTTTTCAAAAGTGCATTTAAATGCATTTAAGGGACGTGTGGGATATGAAGCAGCTTGAGACCCTTCACCAAAATTGTGCTCGGCGTGGGGGTCAAAGGTCAATGAGGGGGACTTCCGGTCTTAATGTGAAAAATCATCAAAAATCATATCTGCTCTATCCCTAACGTCCCTAGAGGAAAATCTGACGATCACCGCAAAAAAGGAGGTCGCGTTATTTTTCTTTATTGCCAATTTCCCCCCTAATCCAAGGTAGGGAGCCGCTCCGTGATTTTTTCAAAAGTGCATTTAGTTCAGCGGTAGAACCATAGACCTTGCTTATGACCTTGCAAAAGAGTCTGCACGACAAGTGTTGATGGTTTCTAGGCAACATTGACCTTCTGATTCCAAATCTTGATGATGCAACTTTTGCAACCTTGAGCATTTTGAGATATGGAAGGGGCAGGGGAATTAACAGTGGTAAAATTTGTAAACGTTTCGTACGGGGTCAGAAGGTGTATAGACATGTTCATCTGGTTCGAAGAATTAAAACAATGTAGGGTTTTTTTTTATATCTAGAACAATTACTTAAAATGGTCCAAGGTCATACCCTTAATACAATTCCCCCTTCGTTATATCCCCAATGTCAAAAAAATCACATAACATGTATCTTATTTTCCTATCTTATGCATTATTGTATCACAGAGCATAACAATTTTTTTTTAAAACAAATTTAGACATAGACCATGAAACTTTAAAAACAGAAGCACCTGACGCGGACTGTTGCTACGTTCAAAGTGGATCAAGAAATGCACCCAGCCCTTCAACAAGAAACTGTAGTGCGCAAAGTCCTACTCAAGGTCAAAAGATAATAAAGATCATGTAAAAATAAACGATAACCAATATATTTACACTATTTAAACTAAAAAAATTCTTACTTTTAACAAGATGAATTTAATTATAAGTAGTTTCGTGTAGCTCTGTCGCTCTTTTCTTCTTCTTTTTTTTTTAATAGTACGGGGTACTGATAATTGTTTTTTCCGGTAATATTTGGGAAATACTTCAGGCTCCATTTTTCTGTAATATTTGGCAATGTGGCGTACATTATATAATGCTATTCACACCATGCATCGGATCCATTTATTTTCGGGATGTTATAGTTTTATATCGAAATGAATGTCTTTTAAACTATCTTTCAGATTATGCGAACTTCAGTTCTGTCACATGTAGCTCCCATTAAACAAAACATAAAAAAATATTTAATATGGCATTAATCATATAATATGACCTATTTGAATTCTTCCTAAACATTTGTAAGTAATACAGGAATAGTGAGATTTCTTTCGTAGCGGGACGATATGTTCTCGTTACGTAACCTCCTTTGTTACGCTTCTCGCATCGTAGACCGGTTCTCCACCCTTTTCTGTTCACTCTCGGTTGAGCATTCAAGCCTCACTTTCCCACCCAATCCCTAGCCCAATATATTTTGTTGTTGTTAATTTTTTTAGTTTTATATATATTTTTTGATAGACTAATGTAAATGAATACCGCTATTTTGGCAATCTTTTTGAATTTGAGCGTACCCATGTCTGTATATTCCCCGCATTAAGGGAGTGCGCCCTTGCACTAGCTTCCTGGACGCACCCACGTTTCCCCCACGGGGGTTTTTCGTGGCCACAGAGTGCCGATAGCCTCCGCTGTCGGACTGTTGCGGTGCACCTTGCCTTTTATTTTTTGTTCGTGTTATTTCTATTTTGCCATAAGGTTGATTTTAGTGTGCGCACAAATTTTAAATTTTTCAATATAATCTTGTAGTCCGTGATCGTATTTGTGGGCGCTGTGACGTGTGTGATATTATTCTAATAGTCTTTTGCGCCCTATCGAGTGCAGCCGTAACGGCGATTTCTTTGTTATTTACACGAGTTAAGCGATATTTCGCATATAGCTTTTTATCGGTACCGGTCTTCGTATGGAAAAAAACTGCTATCATCTTATAATAGATTGAGCATTGTTTTTTGTTTTGACCTTTGTGTCAAACGAATTTGATATTTTGTCTTGCCGCGTATTTTTTTATTCTTTTCACAGATGCATGGAGAGAGTTGGACGCAAGTCTACGCGATTCAGACCCATCCCTTACTCGGTTATTCCGTCACAATTTGACCAATCTTTTGTTGTCATCCAAGGCCCCCTCTACTGTCAAGTCTTACTGCTCAGCGTGGAAGAGGTGGACTGTCTGGGCATCTTCTAAATCCGGAGTCAAAGCTTTTCCAGTTTCTCCACTTCATTTAGCTCTCTACGTATCCGACATTTCCAGTTCAGGATCAAAATCAGCCGCCGATTTAGCCATCGCCGCAATCAAATGGATGCATTCTTTAGCAGGTCTGTCTTCACCTTCTGATTCCGTTCTTGTTAAAACCACCCTTGAAGGTATCCGTCGGGTAAACGCTAGCCCTCGCGTTCCAAAAGAACCTATAACTTCCCATGTACTACAAAAAATGCTGACTGTTCTAAATAAAACCCATCACCGACCTCGATTCTATTCGTCGCCTTTGTTTGTTACGCCGGATTTCTTCGCTTTGATGACCTTAGCGGTGTTCGCCGTAGAGACTGTAAATTCGTCCGACCGGATGGTCATTCATCTTGCTAAAGCTAAAAACGACCAATTCCGTCAAAGCTCAGACGTCACTATTGCTAGAATTAACAAAGACACGTGCCCAGTCGCCATTTCTGAAGCTTATTTTTCCGCCATGGGAGATCCTCCCGACTCGGATTTACCAGTTCTTCGAAGGTTTACGTCCTCAAGATAATGCTTGATTCCTACTAAGCATCCTCTTAGCTACACCCGAACTAGGGAGATTATGCGCGAGGCTTTGAGCTCCGTTGTCTCTGATCCGTCCATTTACGGACTCCATAGTTTCCGCTCCGGCGGCGCCTCGGCAGCTTCTCAATTCCGAAGTCCCTCCCCTTCCCAAACAATTTCGATGGAAGTCCGAGAATTTTCGCATACATGTACCTGAAAACTAGCCCCGCTCAAAATCTCCTCCCATCTAGCTCCCTCGGCTTATAAATCGGGTCAGTTTTCCGCTATTAATTATCCGTTAGTGTTTGATACTAATTATTTCTCCTAACAATTTTGCTCAATACTCCTTTTAGTGCCGCTGGCATAAAATCTAGTTACGGGTAATTTTTCCTGTGCTAATGTTATATTGATTCTATTTGTGTAAACTTAGAGTTGAGCACGTAATTCCAGGGACATAGTCAGGACTTTGAAATGACTGGCCGTGATTTCATTATGTGGTGATGAAAGATTTGCAAAACGAGTCATGGAATATTTCTGAACCTTCTTGTTTCTATCTAGTTTATTTTTGCAAAGCATATTGGTGTATTGGAACATTAAAACCAGAGGTACTCTGCTCAGCCCTCAATTTGGGCACCAAATATCAGTTTCTTTTGTCCTTTTGGTCGTATTTTGTATTTATTTATATTACATGAGGAATAAGAAAAGAAATGAGTGTTCTGACGGAGGTACGTAGGAAGAAACCTACGTCTTGTTCGTCGAGCACACCTGTATCAAAAAGACAGGCCCTGAACACGCCAACGTCAACTAATATACGGATGGTATTATTTAGCTTCCACTGTGACCATAACACCCCGAATACGGCAGTCCGAGTGGTAAGTATTAAACCACGGGGTATGTATGTATCAGCAGACCTGCAAGAGATTATCTAAATTGGTACTACTGCGCGAGAGATTAAAGGTCCATGGCCCGATCACTAATCGCCTAGTCCCCAGAAGTTCAGATTTTATCCGGAAGTGGCCAAAATTCGGTTCAGAAGAAAGCTACTAGTTTTCTCATTACCCTGTGAAATCTTAGTAAAGATGTTTGGTTGGACGTTATGAGTGAAAATGATTGCAACTTTTGGTACGACCAATATTAATTAACCCACAGTTCTCTTGGGGCTGACAAAATCACGTTTTTAGCTCTTACGTCAAAACGGATTGAAATATCGGCGGAAACTTTGCAGAGTTGGATTTGGGGGAAGGCCAATCTAACAAGATTGAAAATGTCCATATAATAAATCGGGCCATCCTCCTTTAACGTCTGCAGTCCGTCATAGCGAAGTGTGTAAAGGAAACTAAACCTCAAATAATCCCGAAAAAAATCGGAGGGGTTCTATGGAGGTTTTTTGCATCAGATGGTCCGTTACTATGTTTTGTTTTTAATATGTATCATAATTGGGTCTGAACCTATAGAACCTATAGCGAGAAATAATTGAAGCAGTTTTTGTCGGTAGTTCGGTGCTCGCAGACACGGAAAAGTTAACACGCAATCTCTAAGGGCGCATTCATTTTCCCACATGCCTTTCGGTATTTTTCCAGTCTTGAGAATTTTCACTGATTTCAATTTACGCCAAACTTTTTTTTTTCAATTGTAGAAACGGATTACGTTACTTACCGGACCGCCCGCGTTACACCCCGAACAAGGGCTTCTCTGTTGATGTGGCAGGGGTATGAAGAAAAAAATGAGCGGGGGGTTTGTACCTCCAGGTTTAAGAGAACGGAACATATTTGAGCGGCCATTGTTATGTTCCGGCGGAACTGATATTGACTATACTAATCAAAAACATTCAAAAGAATTGAGCTATTTGCTGTTGTAAATTAAACGAGAAAATCTTATTATATTATAGTTTTAACACCAAAGTTATAAATTTCTTGTATAAATGGATATTGTAGGCTTAACCCCCGTTTTACTTCGGGCCGCAAAAATGCCAAAGGCTCTTCATAAAAAGTAAAATCATGTATTTACTTTCCGGTCATTTTAGCAAAAAGTGTGAAAGTAAAACCTTCACCGGGGTGATGGTAGCTAGCGAAGTAAGGGTAGGCTCCATTATTATACGATTTGCTATTCGCGCCATATATGGGGTCCATTTATTTTCGGGATGTACAAAAGTTTTACATCGAAACGAAGGTCTTGTAACTTCATCTCTCATTATTATGGGAAACATTTATTTTATTTCATATGTTAAGCCTCCCATTATTAAACTTTTAAAAAATAGTAAGATTGTGGTATTAAAGGTAATATTGACCTATGGAACTTCTTGCAAACATTTTGTTATTTTATACGTAAATTTAATTGAATCATTAATTCCATTCTATACGATGAAAACAACTGCCACCAAAAACGACATGAAGCCAAACGACAACGGAAATGTGCCACGGAGGACGAATCAAGTACTGTGAATATGGTATATTATAGCATGAAGAAAATTATGGAGCTACTTTTTAGTTCTTACTTTTCAGAAGAGGGAATTTAGTTATAAGCAGTCCATTGAGTAGTTTGATTCACGCAGACGGTTCACGGAAGCATGAGCTTGCGATAAACTGGCTCAGCAAGCCCACCTTAACAACTGATTCCTAGAGAATTTCTCGGTATAAATAGACATTTAGTTTAATCTTTCAAAAATGAGCACCCTCCCCTAAGATGTATCGTGAATATTTATTCAAGGTAATAAAAAATTAGAGTTCACCAAGACAAGAGAGAGGGTCCTAGCTTGAACGTTGCCATATACGAAATAAAACGGGACCTTGTAAACGAGGCTATTGGATACAGTTGCTTGAAAATAACTCAGAAGACGCAAGACAGAAAAATGGTATTAGCACAACTGCCAGACTTGTCCATGGTAATTTCATGTTGGAATGATAAGTAAATAAATGTTTTGGAACCGGGCTTCAAATCTGAAATCATGACATGCATGTGGGCTAAATCCAGTTTTCTGTCTTGTGTCAGGCAGGGAGTAGGACACGATCTTGTCGATTTGGGCATGGGGGATTTTCATGCCTGAAAAAAATGTCTCCATGACAGGTCTGTTTTGCTGAATTATCGAATTAGTTCAGGGGACCATATATTCAAAAAAACATAGTAAGAGACAACGGACATGCCACGGAGCTCGACATCAAGTTAGTGAAAGGTAATATTATTCATGAAGTAAAGTATGAGCTACTTTTTTAGTCCTACTGTTCCGAGATGGAATTTAGTTATAAGCAGTCCATTGAGTAGTTTGTCACGAACGGTCACGGTAGCATGAGCTTTGCGATCACTGGCTCAAGCCAGCCATGCACCTTTAACCACTGATTCCTAGAGAATTTCTCGGGATAACTTAGAAGTTAGTGTAATTCTTTCAAAAATGAGCACCCTCCCAAGATTTGTCTCGTGATATTTATTCAAAGGTAATAAAACTTTAGAGTTCCCCAAGAGAGAGAGGGTACTAGCTTGAACGTTGACATATACGCAAATAAACCGTGACCTTGTACACTGGGGCTATTGGCTACAGTGCTGAAATAAATGCAGAAGACGAAGACAGAAAAAACTGGTATTTAGCACATAACTGCAGAATTGTCCATGTAATTTCAGTTGGAATGATAAGTACACAATTAAATTGTTTTGGCAACCGGGCTTTTCAAGATCTGAAATCATGCATGCAGTTGGGAAAATACCCAGTTTCTGTCTATGTGTCAGGGCAGGGGAGTAGGACACGATTCTGCTCGATTTGGGCATTGGGGATTTCCATGCTGAAAAAATGATGCTCCATGGACAGGTTATGTTTTGCTGAATATCGCATGATTGTTCAGGGGACAGATCTTCAAAAACATACATTAAGTCAAGCGACAACGGACATGCCACGGAGCTCGACATCAAGTTCGGTTGAAAGGTAATATTATATCATGAAGGAATTATTGAGCTACTTTGTTACCTACTTTTCATGAGATGAATTTAGTTCTAGAAGTCCATGAGTAGTTTGATTCACGAACGGTCATCGGTGAGCAATGAGCTTTGCGTATACTAACGGCTCAAGCCAAGCAATGCACCTTTAACACTGATTCCTAGAGAATTTCTCGGTATAATAGACATTTAGTTTAAATTCTTTCAAAAATGAGCACCCTCCCCTAAGATTGTCTCGTGATATTGATTCAAAGGTAATTAAAAAAATTAGAGTTCCCCAAGAGAGAGTGTCCTAGATGAACGTTCCATAACGAAATCAAACCGTGAACCTTGTACACGAGGCGGCTATTGGCTACAGTGCTGAAATAAATGCGAAGAAGACGCAAGACATTGTCCATTGTATTGTTCAGTTGTGAATATATAACCATATAATTGTTTTGGCAACCGGGCTTTTCCAATATGAAATCATAGCAGGAGTTGTGTAAATACCAGTTTTTTGTCTTGTGTCAGGGCATGGGTAGGACACGATCTGCTCGATTTTTGGGGCATTGGGGATTCCGTTGATGCTCATGGCAGGTCTGTTTTGCTGACTTATGGTTCAGTGGACCATATCCTTGAGACCCAGCAACCAAAATGAAACAAGTTTCAGGCAAAAATACT
>JAMKCH010058222.1:0-15778 GCA_023653785.1 Ophioderma brevispina | reverse complement strand
TCCGGGGTCGGGTTTTTTCCCCATCAATATTTTTTCCAATTCGACAAATCATCATGTTTATATATAGCAAAGTGTGACATTGCTATTTCGCACGTTTATGCAATTTTGTATATTTGTGCTATAAATAGAATCATGATTGTTAAAGGGGGGGGGGTGATAGAGTTACGGCAATCTGCTGTTTTAGTTATCTTAGGAGCATTTTGTGGAGAAACCAAAAAGGTGCTAGTTATTCCTTATAAACTTATGGAAAATGTGTAATAGTCATATTTTGCTTAATAAGGTAGTACTATTTTTCTCTGCATATAGCTGAGCATGCACATGGAGGCTTATGGGTGTTTTTTTTTATAAGAATTCCGTTGGCCGAAATTATGTGAATCTATAACAACAAGATTCCTAGTGTTTTAGAAACTCCCGATAAGCTGTTGTTGTATGACGCGTTTCGATTAACTAGAGAAGCAAATTAATTGGTATTTTTGGTAACCATCAGCTACATTTTGGTCGGCTTGATTGTGATATGTGCCCAATTTAGGCTAATTTAACACACAGGACCATACATGTTCAATTGTCATATTTCTTTTCCGAACATTCTACATCATGTTGGACGTGTTATAAGCACACAGCCGTGTTATATTAGATTTTAATCTGCACTATAGTGGAGTGCCGTGGCATGCTAGTTAACCGGTTAGGCTCATTAGTATAATGAGAAAAGTATGGAAAACAACAGGATTTGTTTTTGTGGTTTTCAACTATACTACAATGCTTCTTTAAGCATGACTATTCCCGTTATGATCGCTCTACTATCGAAACAATCCTCTTGACATTTTGGAGCTTATCATGCACCGAACTAAAATGTGGTTAAAATTTGACACTTTTATGTCGAAAAAGTCTAGAATCTAGTCTGCAGCTGTCCCGGGAGGCTGTAATCATGCCCTGAAATAACGACAGATACTCATATTTTTTGGAACGAAATTGGGATCCAGACACTTGTAACATAGCCTGGGTATCAAATTGAACACATATAGGTTAGTCTGTTTCATAGACCTATCAATGATTGCTTAACTCGCCTCGCAAATATGGTGTATAAAGCACATTTTTCTCACTTAAAAATATGGGAGTTCTAATAAATTTTCGCCTTCAGCTCCATGGCTATTCCCCCATAGACCCATTTTCCCCAGAAATCACGGATCCATTATTACAACAATTCTTACAGATATTGCGTAGGGCTTATTCTGTAATGCTTTCATTTCAATCGTTCCTGCAATGGAAGATGATGTAAAGCTATAGGTCTATATTCCAAACTGAAGACTGAAAGAAACTGCCTTAAGTCCGTGAATATCTTAATTAAAAAATCTTTGAAAGATAAAAAAAGGGTTCTTTGTTATTCAGTTATTCACTCTCAGAAAAAAATAACGACTTGGAACTTTTTTTCCCCTCTATATGGAACCCTAAAAATGGAACTCTAAAGTGGGTTCTTGAAAATCTTGAGCACACCAAAAAGTTCCACAGAAACCGAAAGGTACGATAGGCTACAGCAGTTAAAAACTCTTTTTAATTCGTTGAAGAATTAACCTTACATGCATGTTTTCCATAAAAAGACATTGGGCAAACTTAGAACCACTCTTTCCGGCGTTTCTTTCTGCGAGTGTTGTACAAAATGCAAAACACTGACAGAACGAAATTCATGCACATATTTTTTTAGTTGTTTATCAAGCAAAAATGTTCTTCTGGCTCTTATGCACGTAATTATATTCCAAAATTTTTATCCTTTGAAGGAGTGCTTAATTCATTATTAATCCGGCCGGCGTTAAAGAAGTTTAAATGTTATAATTTAGGTTAAAAACTGCTAAAACGCACATGGTTATATCGACAAGCAGCCTTAACGGCGAATGGAGATTACGCAAAGCCGATATTGTCTAACGCCAGCGCGGCGCAAATTCTAGTTTTGGCATAAATGGCGACCTGAGATGAACGCGCGTATCGCAAGCGCTCGGAACTTTACGCGGTTTAGCGTTGCATCAGAATGATCGAACTTACTCAGAAAATCTCTATTCGCAATTTTTACTATTTCCTCTTAATCAACGCCTAGAAAATTGTTTCCCCAAACCGGATTTTTTAGCGATTTTGCATATGCATGATAACCTTAAATTCTGCGTCCGACAGTATCAAAACGTAGACGGGACGATGGATTCCAGGTAAAAAACGCGCAACGATGCCTAGACAAATCGTTTGTAAGGATTAATGATTTTACCCCAGGGCTAAATTTGGCCGAGAATCCGAGAATCGATTCTTCAAGACAAAGATTCTCGATAAACGATTTGCTGAATCAAATGTTTAATTCTAGTAAACTTAACACAGTAAGCCAGTAAAATGATTCCGCAAAATTTCGGGAATCACAAAGGGGGGGGGGTTTTTTTACCCCCCCCCCCATCGATCATCGTTGGGATCACCCCTGTATCTACCTATACCCCGGTGGATGTTTGTTATATTGTATTAAAGGAGCAGAACATGTCATTGACAATTACATTAAATATTTGCACCCAAAAAGGGGTTTTAGCAACCGGGGAAAACCTTGAAGGGGGGGGGGGGGGTGGAAAACCCCCCCCCCCCCCGTCGTAGACGAGGGTTAGTCTTACGTTTGTGTGTGAATTAATTCATATCCAGAAAACTGAAATCTATTGTAATTTTGCGTTTGGACTCGTGCAATAGTTTTTATCATTGCACTGTGATATCGTTTAATAAAACATATAGTGAAAAATATTGTAAAAATGTATCACTTTGGACAAGTTTTGGTGTTCATGTCAACCGCCTTTGGCTAGTGGGTACGAGGGCTGTGGATCACGAAATGCCCCCTTGAAGTTCATAGTAAACATAATATCGATATGGTTTATATTTTTTGAGTACAAATGCTTGATTTAGTAATGGAAAATGTAAAATAAAAGCCTACCTAAATTGATATGACTAAATGGTATCAGGTTCGGTGTTACGGGCAATGGGTCTCTACAGTCGAATCTCTGCCCCCCCGCCCCCCCCGGAATAAATTTTTCTAACGTCCGACACAATCACCAGGTTTGATAAATGGAACATGCTATTACGGCACATTTATGCCATTTTGTTTATATGTTCGTAATTTAGTCCAATAGATCACCAAACTTATGAACTAAAAATTTTCCCTTTCCAGGTTTGATTTTTGAGCAAAACGATGGGAAAAGTGCAACACTTAGAATTGCTGCGTGAATTAAAACTTGTCAATTAATTGTTCTTTTTCATAATGGAACAAACTTGATAAGAGCCGCACTCCACATCAAGTAAACAAACCCACAGTTGGCTCAAACTAAATTTTAAAAAGTACCTCATTGTGATTATATTAATATTGGTTTAAAAGCCCCTGCGTATCTTTTCTTGTCTGTCCTTGTCTTCTCCGTAACGTTCTGTGTTGTCCCTGCTCCTCGTCGATGGTCTAGCCCTGATCTTTGGTCTTTCCCTTAGATTTTTTTTAGCTGAATGTTTTTATTCCCTTCCCCGTTTTATTACTTACTGGTCCGAATTTTAATGTTCTCATCCAACATTGCTGAAATCCATTTGGTCATACATTTTATTATTGGTAAGAGTGGCTATTCAAGATTAAAGCCCTAGCTCGTATTAATTCAAAATTTGATCATTTTGTTAAGTACTTTTATTGTGAAATACGAATCAAAATACTTTGAAATTTGACCCCAGGGGGGGGGTACAAATTTACAACCACTGATTGTGACAATAACCATATATAATCATCAAATAATGAAATGATTGTATACGATAAAAAGAAAAATCATTAGCTGAAACCTTCACATTCTCTTCTCTTTCCTCTTCTCTCTCCCATAACTTCACTGGTAACCAGCATAAGTGTCCAATTAGTATGCTCCACCCTCCACCTTCGTTACTTAATTAATTTTTCCAATTTTAATTACTGAGGTCTAGATCAAGATAATTTTTGGTGTCAAATTTAAAGGTGCATTCGTGATTTCAGCACCTTCCGTTTTTATTCATTGACAGATGGTCGATTCGTCAATGAAAACGGTGCATGTTGGAGGTAAGACACACAAAAAAATTGTCTCAAATGTATGTTTTATGTTTTAAATTAAACATATTAAAGAGCAAACCTATTACGGGAAAAATACTATTGCCCCAACAACACTTCTTACGTTTCTGCCACCGTATGACAGCAAACATTTTTACAGCAAAAAATAGGGTTTTATTACGTTTCAAAATTTTAAATCACAAAATAATTCAACTGATGACATTATCAAGAGGTTGCTGTGACATTTTTAAGTTACAGTTATAGTTTGAGTAGCTAATTGAACTCAAGAAATTTTGCTCCAATTTGTGTAGTTTATTCCTGCTGAAAATTAGACTTTATACTAAAAAATTAAGAATACCTTTTACTAATTTATTCTGAAGTACCTTTAATTGACAAACCACTATCTTCTATGCACTGTTAAAAATGTTCCTATTTTACCAGACTCACCTCTTTAATTACGGTAAACCCCCAGTATTCAATACTCTTCACGCCTTTTTACCTAGTACCTAACATACAAATTTACAATTTGGAAGCAAAAATTTTGTAAAATAAATAGTGGCTAGAAAATAATAACTCACACATTTTGAAAAAAGAAGTATTTATACACGACCGTTGTTATACTTTCCGTAATATTGCGTTCTTTTGTAACTTACTTGTTTTAATGTAAGAATATAACTTATGAAAATCGTTTACACATATAAAATGTGTTTAAAAAAAATGTCGTAGTAACGGTCATTAAAAAATGCCAAATCTTATTTTCCTTATCAGTTTTAAAAAAAGTTTTAAAAAAAACTCTTTTTCCTTTTTCCTTCCCTCCTCCTTTGTATTGTATAGTGTATTTGAAAAAAAAAGTAGTACACCATATATATCTTTAATTTTTAGCATTTCCTATCTAAGTCTGTAGTGTCTAAGCTTGCACTTTGAGTCTCACAGAGGTCAAAATTCATCTCTGTCTGATTACACAAACTCAGTGGAATGAAAAAATTAAGGATGTGTCCCCCAGTAATTGCAAAATATTAGAGCATGGCATTTTCAGTAACTCACTAAAAATATCAATGAATTAGGGATGAAAAGCTGTTGTCATGGAGAGGACAAGTTTTTTTTAACAAATCCACCTTACCATCTTCAAAATGGCAATTCTTAATTTGTTTCTAGGGTTATACCAATTTATTAGTTAAATGTGATGGTCACTGCGACATGTTGAACACTTTGTGAGTTGTTAATGTGTCCCCCCCCAAATTTTACTATTTTTTAAAAATATGTTAGCTGTTTGAAATCCTCCAAAATAGGTAATGCGGAACATTTGCAAAGGAAATTCTAGTAATTTCACTGTTTATCACTTTACTTTTTAACTATAAGTTATTATAATGGCAGTTATATGTGCAGTAATATCATTAACAACACCATTCCCAATGTTTAGTAAAAAAGTTTTACATCACGATATCTTTTGTTATCCACATCTGTGCAACTTAAAGTCTACTCAGAGATTTCGAAATATTATTTGTTTGTGTAATAATGAAAATATCAACTAGAACTAAAGATGGGTACAAAAATGCACAATGCGAAATTTGGAGATAAGCGATTTTCGTTTTGATCGTCACCCTTTATGTGTATAATTACGTCCCATATGATACTGTGTAAATAAAATTCCTGGATCCGGATTTTTAAACAAATTGTGATTTTCTATATGAAGGAATTCGATTTAAGCCTTGCTTTCACAACAGTGATAGTAAATGGACCAGCTTAATGTACATGCAAAAAACCGATTTTTTTTGGAATTTGAGGGCGCCCCTAGGAAAGCTCTGACGGCCTTAAGGATTTGGGTCATTATCCACTTTTGGCATCGTTCCAAGCTTCAATATCTTCCGAAATGGTCGATCCGCAGGCCTGAAGCGTCGATTGCTCGCGCTTAACAAACAAGAGCGCCACCCGCGTAGCAAGAGTTTTTAAGCAATAAAAACATAATACGCACGAGCGCGAGAGTATGGTGTGATCCTGGGACCTTTGGACATGAACCATGCGTTCCTTTTGTGGTCCTTTGTTCCACACTGGTTTCTCTTCACATTCCTGTTTCTCTCTCTGTCTTTTGAGGCAGTGAGGAATGGGGGAGGGAAATTGGCCCTCCCCATTTTCCCTTCCCCATTAGAGCGTTGTCCGCCTTTGTCTCGACCAAGAGACTTGTGACTGTCCCTTTAGTCTCAGCGTACATTACCCAAATTTACAAACGAATTTCGTGATTATTTTAGTGCCCCATTTCCTCCGTGCCACATACAGTGTGAGTCAAAAAGATTTCAACTCGTTTTGTTTGAATTTTTCTACAGCATTGAACTCTACCAAAGATACGGAGTACCATATATAAAACTAGATAATTCACCTACATAGAAATTTTTGAATTTGATTTTGAACTTTGCATTGCAAAGTTATGCTAACTTAAATATAGGTACCCGTTTTTCACTCTGTCCACGGAAGCACTGTTGTGGACTTTGGCCAAAGAGACTTTGGATGAGTCTCCACAAGTACATCATGACATTCTTTGCTTGCTTTGATAACTTTGTGTAACCTCTTTCATCACAGAAAATGTTTAAACTATCATTTAATCTTAAATCAATAACAAATTAATGGACTCTTTACCCACCAAAGTTTGGAGCATTACTTCAATAAATGTTCGACATTGATCACATAAATCTTTTTTTCGTGGAAACTGAATGCACATATGTAGGGCCACCCTGTGCAATACCGCCGGCTGCCCCACATTTCCACCGACTCTTTCATAACCTGATGGTGGGGGGGGGGGGCTACTTTGGGAATCACAATATTTGAACATTACACACATTCAAAACATCCATCGGTTCTTTCCTTTTTGCACTCATTTTCTTTCTTCTTCCCTCCCCCCTCCGTCTTTTCCCTAATCCCTTTTTGCTTGTCCTTTTCCCAACTTTCCTCCTGCTTTGCCGCTAGCTTAGCTATTTCCTGGTCAGGCCATGGGAAGGGGACATGCGTCCCCTCCCCCTGCCCCTGTTACCTACTGTCTTGAATATTGTTACGAACTATTATCAACAACAGTTGCTACAGACTAGGTAATGGTTACTTTAGAACAAAATACAAAACTAAATGCTTAAATTACAGTAAAAGTAAAGTTAACAGAACTCCATGGCTTTTGCTGCTGTGCAAGTGAAGAATTGGGTTACAACCGTGGTCAGTATGGTTTTTGGCGCTTTCCGTTCAATTTACCATATCTCAAATAAGCCAAAAAAACTGTAAATGATTAGATGTTTTTTATCCAATTCTAGTGGGTATAATGAGCTATTGTTTTCATGTTAAAAAAGCAATTTCAAACTGTTACATATTTTAAGATTTTTCTGAATTCGAGTGGCATTTTTTGACCACCTGTATATATTCTATTTCTGGTGCTTTCACTGTTTGAAAAATTAATAATTATTGATTATTCAATGCGTAATATGTAAACTTGGCTAGTCAACCCCGATAACGAGACCGTCACTATGCTTAAAGGGATTAGCAACATGCGATTGCTATCCGAAACATCGAAAAAATCAATCAAAATTCATATTTTTTATATTTTTGTTACTGCTGGCATGGAGTGCCAACATCACCTGCAAATGGTTGGCTTGAAATCCGTGAAATAAAAGGCAGTACTTTTTTATATAAAATATCTTATTCTGTAATTATCTATACGTGCGTATCAAACTTCCGTCTTGAGATCAAAAAAAAGCCTTCTCGAGGTGATGTATCACAGATTTAAGCGTGATATTATTCACCATATCACTACAGTTTGGCAAGATTTTTGAGACGCGGCCGTCGCTGTATGGCTAATTGCGGGAGACGGTATGGCAAATTTTCCAAATTTAATTAATTCATTTTTATCACTACTTGGTGTTTTTTTCTACATTAAAGCAGTAGTTTATAGAATTGTACACACTATCCTTGATTTGTAAGGTTAAAATCATGCATTTCCACATTTTTTCGATTTCTCTCGCATTATCGCTGCAACCCTTTAAACTGCGCCAAAGGGTGCCTATGAATATTTTTATTATTTTTTGGTAATTCGTAATTTATAATCAGATAGGAGAAAAGAGAAAAAGCTTTTAGCGTACCCAATGTTCCGAATTTGGGTCCGGTATTCATTTGTGCTGGAAAATGTTTGCTGCTATTGTGGGGAAGATGGGCCCCCTTTCGAATATTGCCTTTCTATATAGTTATTTTATTTGGAAATATTCATGTTAAAATTCTCAGGTGAAGAATCCTCGACATGTCGGACTTTAAAGACAAAATCTATCAAAAACCCTACATATAATAGGTCTAAACCGGGACTGATGATGCCGCCTCACTGTCACAAAATGCCGAATATAGGATTTAACAAAAATTACGAAACTCTGAAGTTATTGAGAAATTCAGAATTATAATTAAAAAAAAAGGTGATTGGTGAAAGCGAATATTATAGCTAAATCGAAAGAATCGATATACGCTGTCACGCAACACTCAGAGACACGCGCTCAACACATTGCGTATTATTCTGCGTTTTTTGTCGGAGATGTACGCACTTTTCAAATAAGATGGCGCAAGGGTTCACTTTTTCAAGAAAAATAAGGATTTTCGCATGAATATTTCAAAAGGGTACTCGGTGACCCCATTGATTTTTTGTTTTATTAGAAAGCTGACCTGAGTGCGCCACTATATTAAAAAATCACACACAAAATTATGGCTAATTTTTAGCTACACCAAAAATGTCCGAAAAAATGATTTTTCCATGACGTAGGTAGTTAATTTGGCGGATCGAAAATGTGATTTTGTAATGGTTTTATCTCAAAAGTGACATCGGTGGACCCGGATTTTTTTCTTGAATTTTCGATATATCGATGAAACAGTAGTTAGGCGAAGTTGAAGGAACAATTATGCCGGGAAGTATATATGACCCAAACCCCTTAAGCTGAGAACGGACCATCTATTCAGGAGAGGGCCGAGGGGCGGGGGGGGGCGAGGCTTTGGATCACAAAATAGCCCTACCCCTTTAACTGCTATTTTTGACATTAAAATATTTTGGGTCGGCCGTTTTTTTAGAGGATTCACAAACCGAGTCGCAAGTACTCGAAAATTTTAAAGACCGCTACTGTTCTGGCTGCAGCATGCAGTATCACGGCGGTGAAAACGCATTGCTATTTCTCTCCAGTCAATTACGTCACGATTTTTGTGGTAAAACTGGTGTTTGATCGTACGATTTTTCTACATTTTTAGCACTTGTACGGTCAGACATAGCTCGAACAAATTTCGTAAAATGTCATGCGATTGGCAAAATCGCAACACGAAACAACTAAGTGATACTAATAAGCTTCATACGAATGCACTTTAATTCATATAAAACATTAGGCTTGGGTTAGTATTGCTCCTATACGAAATTAGAAATTTCAAATTTTTTGCGACCAAATGAAATATTTTTCAGGTTAAATCCTTTCACATGGTGACATTTTTGAAGAAAGAAAGCTTTACATAGTGCAAAAATCATAAATTGTTCCTTTTTGTAGGGCACCTGCTATGTGAAATATTCGTATACCTTTAAGGTCTCGCTCAATATCTATATTATTGGCCATTAATTACTATTTATAACATTCAACATTTTCCCGCGAAAAGACGCCCTCAATAAACTTTTCATAGGCCCTGACAGGTGGTGCAGAAAATCGTACTCTGACATAACGCAATACGGACACAGTACGCAATGGTCCATTTTGTATGATTAAATTGGATTTATAGTGCAAACACACAAAAAAAACACAATATGAGAAAAATTAAATTGAGGGGGTAAGGGTTAATCATCTCGGGAGTAGCAGAATCGATCAGTTGTTATAAACGAGAGTTATTTTAAAAATTGAAGTGAAAGAAATGTTTACATGCAATTATTCTGTGACTGTCTGTTTCCTTGGCCCTCTCTAAAAACTGCAGACCAACTCGACTCATTGACTGCACATTGCGCATTACCATATAATTTATAACACCCCCATGCGCACTTTGAGCCATGCACAAATCTAGGGAGGGAAATTGGTAGTATTGAGAACTGTCTACGCTTGGGCCAGAAAATGATACTCATTTTTTCTGCGATGGATATTTGGTGCAGATTTCGTCTTACTGGAGTGTAGATATACATTATAGCTATTAATTTGCGGAAGGTTTTATTGCTTTCGTGGTCAAGAAGTAAAATTAGAAGCTGGGAAAATAAGTGCACGTTCACAACTTGTGAAGGACTATTCATGTATGGATGCTCGTACTGTGTGTGCGCAACTGTATGCTATTGAATGGACATGTGAAACCCCGAACAAGTTCTTGATTTTTTAATAAACTTTAACGCTGGAATGGATAAATTAGACGTATATCACGTCTTGGTTAAGCACGCAAGAAAAAGTTGAACACCATGAATCCTGTTCAGATGATCGGATACGTCAGGGGGTCTCATGGACGGTAAGAACGTCGTCCGAATGTGTTGTAGCTCCCACACTCCAAATTCCACCACAATGTTGTGATATTCGGTTCGCCATTTTGGCTTTGTATGTGGTGGAAAAAAAAACAACAATACGTGCATGCTACAAATCGAAGCGACTTGTGCTCAGGTAACCGTTTTAAATTGCGCGATTTTATGATCTTATTAGTTAAACTTTCAGTAAGATCTGTGTACACGCGATCCTTGTTTGTTTTCCTTTGACACTGCAGCAAATACAAGCACTAGTGGCCCCTCCTGAAAGCGATCATCCACCGCCGAAGAAAAGACGACGACATGAATATTATAGGCGGCCAGGGCGCGCTGTAAATCGCGATTCATGTGACAGCTGCCACGAGGGAGGCGACCTTATATGTTGTGATCGTTGTCCTGCCTCATTTCATCTAACTTGCTGGTAAGAATAGCTAAGAAACAACAACAGCTTTTTAAGTTTTTTTAGAGCCTAGATTGATAGTTTTCACACAAACTGAACAAGCTGGTGAGGATGTGAAACCACTCTGTCACTCATCCCCAAAATCCTTTTCTCTGAAGACATAGCATGTACATATTGCAGCCAAGTGCTTCCACAAAATTGACATTATTTCCACAGCCAAGAGCCATGCACGGAGGCTGGTTAATAAACGAGATCGGTCCATTTTTGATCATGACATGAACCAATTCCACAAGAAATTGTGCATGTGTGATCAGTTTTGGAAGTTTTTTTTTTTTTTTTTTTTTTGATCTTTTTTCACCTTTTTCGATGTTCTTTTTTTAATTCAAGCTGGCATCTTGTTATAAAACTGTCCGGTAAGTGTGAATTTGCATATCAGTGGACATTTTTGTAATTGTAAGTGGAGGAAAAGGGAATATTAAAACATGTCAACAAGACTCGCGTAAACACGGTGAAGAATGATTCAATGGAGAGATTTCTGTGGTAGTGGGTTATATCCCACTATCACAGATTCGATCTGTGTAACAAGCTGGTGAGGATTGTGAAACCACTGTGACTGTCACTCATCCCCAAAATCCTTTTCTCTGAAGACATAGCATGTACATATTGCAGCCAAGTGTTTCCACAAAATTGACATTATTTCCACAGCCAAGAGCCATGCACGGAGGCTGGTTAATAAACGAGATCGGTCCATTTTTGATCATGACATGAACCAATTCCACAAGAAATTGTGCATGTGTGATCAGTTTTGGAAGAATATTATTCCCGAGTGTGCGGTGCTGTCTTATTTCAAACCCAAACTTTTTTTTAATATATTGAAAATTCATAAACTCACCATAACCCACCCTAACATCCCTGGGCCTTGAGCCTCTTTGCGTTTGCAAGGGAAAATGGCAAACCATCATGATCGGCATCGTACACGACCCTGCATGCGATTCGGACTATTGATAAGTTCATCGCTGTGTTAATATTGTAGGCCTATACTCGACACAAACACTACCAACTTTTTTATGATCCCAATGTGGGATTATTTTTTTTGTTAGCTGCTGGAATCAGAGTGTTTTCTAGTGTCCATCTCATTTAGACACTGTTCTCAGTAAATTAAAAACTATCACACCAGAAGTTAGCCCAAGGTTGCTCTGGCTTTTTTCCGCTACGATAGCCCCTATCTCCTCTCCCTGAGCCAGAGTGGCAGTTCATTCAAAAAACGGGATCCGCTGTCCACTATGTGCCACAAAGTCAAGAATTTTTGTATACTTACAGTCCTCATGACACAAAAATCTGCATATATATATATTGAAAACTTTGATGTCTTAGCATCACTACGAGCTCGGTTTTAAAAATACAAAGGTTGCACAGCTCATGCTTACATCATGAACCATGTTGACCTAAAAAGCACAAAATGACTGAAAATTTGAACAAATAATAGCTAAACACAGTCGTCTCCCACATCCGGGTGTATGTTCGTAATTTATTGGTATTAGCGAACATAATAAGCGTGCTCGTGCCTATTCTAAAGAAAAAAACCAGGAAACAATCCAGGGGCGAATGCTATGTTTAAATTGGGTTTTTAATGGTTAAGAAATCACCGTTTCAAGATCATCGGATTTTAATCATGAATGGAAAATCAGTCATTAGTTGAAACCAAACGTGCGTATAATATAAATAATTTAGGACTACATCAAAGGTAAAGATTTTCATAAATGCTGTTTCTTTTACTGATTCTGATATGCTTATTCCGCATCGGATCCACTGCGCACCCACCCCGGCTTTTTCAATGCACTATCGCACGTAGCGTTGTAAGAGGTAGGTAACGGACGACGTGCAACGCTACATGAACGAGCTAACTAGCTAGAAGTGAGTCTTGGGGAAAACCAAAATGGAATTTTTCAGTTTGGGGATTCTGATTTCAATTTTATGCACTCGTTTGAAAGAAAATAGGGAACAAATACAGACAATTTTGTGCCAAAAATGCCAAAGAAACACTAATAATGTTACCAAATTCTGCACCCTTGCAAAGCATGTGAATTTGCACGGGTCCGGGAGAGATAATTCTAGAAAATTGGTTTTAATGTTGTCTAGCATTTTTAGTGCAGTGATGGATCAAGTTCATACTTGGTATGCTTAAATTACCGTACATTGAGATGTGAGGTCACAGATGTGGAGGTCATTCAGGGTCACTTAGGGTCAATCTTGTAGGGTTTGCTACCGCTAAGTCGACTTAGTCGAGAGTCGGCCGACTATGGCCTAGTCGCGACTACGACTTTTGTTTTACAATAGTCGACTATTTGGTATTATTTCAGTGGATGCTATGCTACACTATCGGAAGTCATTAAGCAGGCACAATGAGGGAGAAAGCGTTTCGTTTTTAAGCATAATAAAAATCCCGACCCTTTGATGTACTGCCTATCATTTTTATTAAAATGCACATGGAGTAGTAGCAATCCATGATTAGTTAAGATTTTAGCTTGTCCATTCCCCCGCATGATTTGCTTTGACGCTGGTGTTCACCCACCCCTGCACTTCCCTGAGCTGATTGCGAATGTGCGTCTAGCTGGTAAATTCCCCAGACGTAACTAACGTGTTGAACTATAACTGATCTTGACTTTTTCAGCTCAGACCACACATATTTTATCACTCACCTGTAATTTCTTATCGTAAATTTGCAATACCAGTTAAGATTCTAACTAATTTATTGTTTTTTAGCTTTACTATAAAAGCTAATTAGTTTCGAATTTCACCGCCAGGCCCGTTGCCCATCAGCTAAATGCAGTCGGCCATATTGCGAGGTACAATTTTTTTTTCATGCTAAATGATTTTTAAGCAATTAAAACACAATCATTTGTTTTTGGTTCAATGTAGGTTTGTTATTCTTAATGATTTTTTTATAAAATTATCTGGACTTAATTACCGATGTTTATATCTTGTTTACTGCAAATGTCCACACCCCCCTCCCGTTAACATATCAATGAAACTGTTGTTTACTGCCAATGTTTGGATTGGAATCCTTTAATTTTTGGGGGTGAGGTAGTTTGCTTTATTGTAAAACTCAATCGGGAAAGGGCACAAAAGCACTAAACAACTGCCTAAGAGAGTCGTCTCTGTGCTGATGTGAATTGACCTCTTGCGGTATATTTGGGGTCTTTTACATATATTTTTAGAGAGGTCCAAGTAGGGAACATCTCGGCCGAGATCATGGATTATAGCAAACCATTTTTCCATATTTTTATAACCAACATGATCGATTGAATTGATTTATTTCAACTTATAAAAATGGATAGGTTGTTGCCTACCAGGACCCTTTAGTTGCGTAATTACGCAGATTCGGCACATTTTTCAGCGCAGCTTTGACGCAAAAAATTCTGATTTTGGTATCGGGAAACACGAAATTTGCGGAAAATCGTGCGCTGAATTAATTTTGTTTTTAAATTGTGTTGTCACTCGTCAAAAGTGTGTACAATGTCGCCCCGACAATGTCCTCTAATCATACGTGAATACTGTACAAACTGCATGGTTTTACATGTATTCCGAACAAATGAAGTACGCTAAAACTTCGCGAAAATTTAGACATTTTGGATAGTCCGCCAATAGTCGTAGTCTCGACTATTTGGGGGCGACTAGTCACTACTTAAACAACACTGTCGTGCAACCCTAATATCTTGTGCAATTTTCATGTGGATACCTTTTGGTTAAAAGGTTTGTTTAGCATTTAGTGCAGTGATGAAGTTCATATTTGGTATGTCTGGATGCAAGGGGTCCTTGATTGTGGGGTCAAAGATAAGGTCAAAGTCATTTCAGGGGTCCACTTGGGGGGTTTGAGCCAATAATCGACTACCCTTTTGGGACCGCCACGCTTCCCTCATTATTTTTTCCTCGTGCACCGCTGTTCTCGCTCGAGCCTCCATTTGTTTTTATGCATTTTACTACTAGAGTCTGGGGAGTTAACCGTTTAATTTCCTATCTGTTTTTTTTTTTTTTTTTTTTTTTTTAACTGTGTTTAAATGGTCATAACAAGTTAACGGCTGCCGAATTTGGCGCTTCCCCACCCATGGTCCACGAAATGCAATTCTAGCGGCATATGTCTGTAATCCGTTACTACTCGGTTTTGCATTCGATCATATTATCACCTTAACAATAAAATGTTTTGTTACTTACCTACGTTATGTTTTAATCCAAATAACGCATTGAATACCCAAAGACCCCACAACGAAATCACTATGGGCACCTCCATATTTGTTACCACGTTGTCCCTTTACTGATAGTACCCCATGGGGCTCAAATTTTGAACGCGAATCCCCGAATCTGATTCGTGCAAGATTCTCGCCATACTTTTTCTGCGGGAATCAAATCAGATTCACGTATACTGTCCGTAAGCCTACTCAATTCCTGCTGGTTTTTGTGGTCAATGGGTATATTTTACGATTGACGCTGTTCCCTTGTATCGATAAAAAGCTTAATGAGATAAACATCCATGCATCGTATCGCTGTTTGCCGTGTTGTTTATTTTACAGCCACAGCCAACCACCCCCAACCATTTATAAGAAACATGTTATAGATTCCATCTTGCTGCATTGACCTATGACGTGGGCTAGTTCTAAGCCGATCTGTCACTGTAAACCTACGTCTCCGTAATTTGGACGAAAATCGGCCGTATTTTTCCTAAGCTCCGGACAATGAGGAATTATTTCTCACTACTTTTATGTTCACCTTACTAAGTGGGACAATATTAACGCGACCACTAATAGTTAGGGCGTTGAACAGTCCGATTGGCCTGGAACCTCTCTAAATT
>JAMKCH010058221.1:0-17710 GCA_023653785.1 Ophioderma brevispina | reverse complement strand
AGGGTGCAGGATCTTCACCAAAAGTGATGAATGTGGCTTGGACGACAGAGAAACTCTGTGAAAATGTATATAAAATATGTTCCACACAGTGTGAAACTGAGTTGGCTGAGTTCAAAAACCTGGAGTTTTTGGCCATGTGGACGCATTCAGAGTTTTAAACTCTGAGTTTATTAGGTCTAGCGGAGTTTTATCCCCCTAAAAAAATTGGAGGGTAAGCTCTACTCCGATAAAACACTCCGGAGTGTTTTAACGTTTCATTGCAGTGTGGACAGCCTTTGATATAAAATTGGATCGATTAACGCCCAAATTATGGTCGAGCTATGAGTGCAAAAAATTTTAAACTCATAGCCCGAGAGACCAATTAATATTGGCGTAAATCATCAAATTTTATCATTATCATGTTGTTGATTCGATATTTTCACACACTTGGACTCCTCAAAACATGTAATGGGGGATAGTGAGAGGAGGTGACCTCGCATGGTCATCGTTGTGACCAAATTTGAATATTAACAGCGAATCCACAGCTTCCAGTATGTGGACTTACGGTGGTATGGTGTCTTCCGAGTATACACTCCGATATGAAGAGCAGAGGAGAATGGTCGGGGGTGATTTCAGAGGGGGGTTTTTTTTGGCCATAGTGTGGTTGCATTTGCGGGAAGTATCAATAATTGGGATTAAATTTTTCCCTTGAGTTCAAACCCTGGAGTTTGTGGACCGTGTGGCATTGGCTATAGAGAATAGGTAGTAGAAATTATATCTGGGATGCGTGTGCCTGAGACATGAATCTGACAAGTCAGTGGGGGGTTAGGGGACTTAGATGGGAGAGCAACCAGACAATTGAGTAGTGAGCTTGTTCCGACACGTCTGCCAAACATGGTTTACAAAAGTCATTGTAACTCATTATCTCCTCACACATGCAGAATCTTGACATGGTTTAGGCTTTGGTGCTCTAGCACAAAAACAATTTTAAGCTTATACTAGATTCAACTCTTTGTTGGAAGTATACTGATCCAATCTAATAACCCCTTCAGGTAATAAGCGGCCAATGTACTTATAATCTGGAGTTGCCATTTAGGAATTAATGGGCATAAACTGATACCTACATTCCAGGACTCCACCAAAGTGTAAAGACATAATTATCAGGTGATGTAAGTTTGAGGCTGCTAAAGTTTTGACCTTACATTTCACGGCGTTAAGAATATAGGATTTACATTAGAGTTTGGATAAAGGTTAGTAAGTATTTCGGAGTGGAATTGGAGTTTAAAATTGGGGTGGAAATTGAGGTCTCTCCTATTAATTAATATCACTCAGAATGTTCATGCACTTCTTGTGTATTCAAATGAATGGATATTGAAAGGACCCGTTTTAAACAAAAATTCAACTTGGTTATAACCAAATTTGGGTATTTGTGCAACTGTTTGCATTCGATTCGACATGCACAGTTTTCAAGAATTACGGGGAGGCATTGTGTGCCTTTCCACCGGTTGCAAAACCCCAAGCTACGCCCATACCCGTATTTATCAATGGATAGTTAGAAGCACCTATAAAATTTATAAAAACTAAGTTGAAAATACAAAAAAATAACATCTTGAAATGGGTAAGAAGCAAACATCAATGTCAAAGAGTGATTCTGACTAACACATTTTATGTTATGTATGTAACAAGTGTGTATCCTTCCTGGAACATTTACCATTTGACCTAAAAAATGTCATAGTAATGAGACTATTGGCAGACTAAAAGCAACTACGAGCCCATTTTGCATCATGTATTTTCAACACGAATGGTTATTGAAGGACCATTTTAAGACCAAAAATTTGTGCAATTTGTTTGCATTTTACATGGCAAAGTTGTTTCAAGAATTGTGTTCACACGTGTGTCCTCCTCCACCAGAGTGGGAAAGGACAGGAAAAATGCACACAAAGAAGTGCATTGACATTCTGAGTTCCACATACGCCCGATTATCAAAAGATATTAGAAGCACCTATATAAAAAATAGTGGAAATACAAAAAACACATCGTGAAAAATATGGGTAAGAAGCCAAACATCAAGTCACAGAGTGATTAGACTAATGTACAAGAATTATTGGGACATGACATACTCAGGACTAACACAATGTTATGTTTCTGTATGTAACAAGAGACCTTTCTGGACATTTCCATTTACAGACCTATAAAACTGTCATTAGTAATGAGACGTTGGCAGACTAAAAGCCACTAAGAGCCATTTGCTATATGTAGAAAAAAAAAAAAAAACACAAAAATAAACTTGTGGGGACATAGATATCAAAAGGAAGTGAATTGATGTGAAATTGATTGCAAGGATAGTTTCAGGAAATGTCAGCCTTGCGGGATGTAGGCTAATGATACACCTTGAGGAATGATACTCGTTCAATGGAGTTTGTTAAATGGAAAGGCTAAATAAATGACCTTGAATGAGTAAATAGCTTGCACTCCAAAGAGGGAGGAAGAGACAATGAATAGTTAAAACCATTTGAAAAAAAATGCTGAAATATCACAACATTTTACCCGCTGCCCACTGTGGGAATAGCAAAGGGTGAGTGGTGAGCCTTCGGGGATTAGGTCATTTTCTTACAAGTGAAACAGAGGCAGCATCAATTTTGGCCTGGAACTTAGATGGCGGAACAAATCTGTGATGCATGCTGTACACAGTCAACATCTGGAGGTTTTTGATTCATCAATGCAGACGATGATCGATGGGTAACTTGGTTGATGGCAGTCTTTCTTTCCACAAGGCCGACTCCTTATGCTACATTAGAGGGACTGTTTCAAGAGGTGGACTTTGGCTTAAGACACTCTCTCTGGATTTAAGGTGTTGAGCAGGTATCTGTCCAGACATAGGGTCTTTCACATTAGATACTTGGCAACTACGTCTTGCATGCTCGCTACACTCGACGGATGTCTGGTGGGAGCAATTCTGATCGGATGTATAAATTTTCGTAGGCGTTGGACGGAGGCCATCTTGTGAAAGCCGCAGGGGCATTAAGCTGAATTCAAGCTTTCTTGTGCATGGGTTGATCTTCCACATACAGGGCCTCCATCTAAAAAAAATACTGACTTAATGTGTTATAACCGATAGAATATTGTTTGAAAGGAATTAATATTACCACTTTGCTTTTAAGCCGCACACACACTTTCTAAAATCATATACGACTTATCAGATAAGTAGAGAACATGTTCCATTGAGATTACAAAAGATTTTCTTGTTTGTATAAGCATTATCTTTTTGGCAGTGGATTCTCACTCAACTCATACTTTCCTACCGATGATAGCACCATGTTTGAAATTCTTAGTGGTGAAACTTTATTATATTCAGGGTTCTGTGGTGGCAAAAAAATGAGTTCATGGTGACTACTTAACTTGTTGGAACAGCAAATAATGATATTTGTTTGGTATTAGGTCATGCTTTTTGGTTTTTTCTTTCTTTACATATCCTGTTTCGATGGCTTGGATAATTTTGACTCATACACATGATTTACATTGATAGATTTAGAAAGACAGTACAAATTGTACGCCTTGTGCAAAAAAAAAAAAAAATCTTCCAATGCATGTATTTACCATTTTATATGAATGTTCTTCTTTGCCTTGGTAGCACGATCATCAAGAGTTTCTTAATGCAATCTGCCTGCATCATTTCATAACTCTGTAACAATGTCCTTCACATGTGGAATACTCTATTGACTTTTGTATAATAGTGTCCCTGATCCGCTCTTCAAGCTTTGTTGGTGGAAAATTTCATGTTCAAAGTTGATTGCGTGGTGGGGTCCGTGGGGAACTGGGGTCGGCGGTTAGAGGGGGTGTGGTTTTGGTAGAGGGTTCGCGAAAAAAGGCACAATCTTTACCAGGCGCGTTATCTAGGGAGGGGGCGCGCGCCTCCCGTATTCTGCTTCTGGCTGCAAATCTGCAAATCAGCTCCATTTTTTAGGACAAGTTTAGAGCCTTTCCGCCCCCGGTATTTTGCAGTTGTGTGTTCAAATCTGGAGCCGTCCCCTGTTGACTCCTTGCATATGTGGCCCAGGGCCACAAAAACACACATAAGAGGTTTTATATCAAAAAATACACAAGTTTTCTCATGTAAAGACACCAAAACATTTTCCTTGTTATTTGAAATCCGTTCTTAAAAACCACAGAGCAGTTTCTGCGATTCTCGCTACCTACGGGTGTTAGGTCATGTTTCACATTCACAAGGCTATAACTCTGGTCACCATTCATTTTGTCATTTTCCACTTTTGTTCCGTGTCAGTGAAGTCAATGTGTATGTATCCAATCTGGGGGAGATTATGCCTTCTATATAATGGTTATGGAATATATCTGGAATAGACGGTTTGACGGAAAATTCCGCACCCAAACTCTTTTGTTGCACGTTCAGATTAATGATAAATTGTTAGACTTCTCATAAAAAGTGCTGCAAATCACACTTTAAGGTTCAGATTACCCTGACCACTTTCATTTTGTCTGCTATTTTTTTCTTGTAATGTATTGTTTATTCGTAATTATTTGGATTCACACATTCCATTCAACAGTTTTTCCATTACTGATATTGAAAAATCCTGTATTTATGATACACTTCACAAAAAGTGAAGTGCGTTACAAACAATTTCTTTGCTTAAAGGTCCTTACCACTTTGCATGTTAGAGGTTACTAACTTGACATCTCTGCGGCTGTGTATTCTGAAAGTGAGACTAACTTATGACCCAGTTTAAACATGGGTTAGTCCTACATGAGTGGAGCTTTTTCCCTCCTTCCAACATAATCTAAAAATTGTTCTGTACTGGGTGAGAAACATTCCTCAAGTAATATCTCTTTTTTTTTCGGCCCATCCATGAAGGAATTACTCTCACCCCTAAGGGCCGTTTAACAGTAACTTTTACTTTAAACCTTTTACCTACTTCCACAGTAAGGGGAAAAAAAAAGTGTCAATCGCCATTGTGGTACTAACCCAGTATCATTTAAAAACCTATGTCTAAATTTTTTTTAGTTCTTCTGTCCACCTGCCTTATTCCATACGTATTCGTTCCCTACCTCGTGCTCGGGTATTTTTTTTTTCCAATTACCATTCTTCCCATCATCCGATGCTCCCACATATATTTGTTATTCTTTTACCCGGTTCCTTTTTTCACGTGCGCTCTCACCCTCGGCAGTCTATCGCCCTAACATCTGCTATAGACATATTAATCGGCCAGTGATGATCTAAGTTGCTCTATGATACCATATTGAGTGGCATTCGCAACCTCCACACCAGTATCATTTCTTTTGGTATTTCTTACTTGGTTCAATTTTTGAGTACACATACTATTCAGTAGTGGGCGGATTAATTCTCAGTGATTAGTCCGCTCGGCCCTCCTGTTAATTTTATAGTCCTTGCGCAAAATTTCTTTGCAAAACATCCACATATTTGAGCTATTTTGGACCAGTTTCAACAGCGCTTTCATTCAGCCCCCTCGTTGGTAATTTGATGTGACATTTTTTTTCAATCCTTTGTGATCCTCCATGCTATTACTTAACAGAATCTTTAATTTGCACATGGTTGTATGGACATCAAGCAGGATGCCCCAGTTATGGCTGCCAGGGCGATTTTTGCCAAATTTCCTCTCACACTCATGCAATTGTCAATATTAGGGCACCTTACTCCACCTGACCCTCTGCTGTTGTTTTTGTCATTTTTTTTCTTCCCCTTACTAATGTGTCTCCAACCCCTCTCTGCGCTGCCTCCATTTCTTTCTGTCCCGAGAAGGGAGTTCCCTCGTATCCCCTCTCAATTATCCTGTTCTCTCAAAATATTGTATAAATCACATCTTAAAATTCTTAATTAGTCACAACCGTAAAAGGGGATAATCAAAAGTTTCCTATCATCACCATAAATTCAGATTTATTTTCTCAAGGCCCCTAAATTTCGCTCCCGTTTACACGCAACCCCGGTTGTTCCTTTGGTTCCACGGAGTAGGAGCCCTACTGAGGGAAGGGAGGGGGAGGGTCGTTGCCGTACTACTATGGGTAGACACCCACATTGGGTCGGTCTTCTCATGACGTCTCCCTTCTGCATTTGCTTCCACTTTAACTTGACCACCCCGACTCGGCGTACTCCCCTCGCGGCCATAGCCCGCAGCTGTTCGTTGCCCTTGTAGTCTTGGTCCAATCGGGTTTGCCCTCCCACCCACCCCCTGCCACACCGCCCGAGGCAGGACTCCCTACTTCCACCTCTGCGCATCGCCGCCAGGCTGCCCCCTCGACGTTTCGAAGCCCGCCCTTCTTGTGTTCCATGGTCGTGTCGCCGATCTATGCTAGTGCCCAAAATAAGTAAGTTCCAAACTGTTTCATCCATTACCCTCTTATAATTTATGTTGGCGGGTCCACTTTTTTTTATATTTTAATTTTTTTCATAGGTTTCAATAACTTCTGTTCTCCCAGGTTTTTGGCGTTCACGTTTAATAGGAACATGCATACACAGGCCAAGATCCTCTGTGCCTTGGGTGATGGAGGGGTCAGGATCTTCAACCATATAAAAGTGAGTCAGGGGGGTTGCTGGACAGATCGCAGAAACTCTGTGAAAATATTATATAAATCATGTGGTGTCATCGAGACCTATTTTACTTTTGCCAACTTCTATATTTTCTTTTAGATGGGATAAAGACGAATGGTTTCAACCCTCTGGACGGTTTTTAGCCATGGTTTGGAAAACGCATTTAGACGTTATTTAAAACACTCTTGCCTTGTCGTTTTCCTTGCGGTTCTCAGCGGCGTTTTCCTTCTTGGGGCCCTCTCCCCCGAAAAACTTGGGGGTGAAGCTCGTAACGTGAAAGTCGTTCGAGATCAGCACTCCGGAGGGTTTAGTTAAGTGGTACAAAATGCCGTGATGGCAAGCTTTAGCTACTAACTTGTAATTTGGCCTTAATTCGGCAGATTCCCAACATTAATAATGTGTTGCATCTAACCGCTGCGTGATTTTCGAAATATTGGGTCGAGACGCAGTCCCGAGCCCATCTTTTAAACTTCTTAGCGAAACCATAATTTTTGGGCGTAAATCTTATCAAATTTATCATTATCAATCTAGTTTTTTTTTTGATTTATTTCATATTTTCCACACAACTTCTGACTCCTCAAACATGATAATTTGGGTATAGTAGCTGTTTTTTAGTATGTTGACCTCGTCTTCAGTTTATTTCCTCTTCTGTTTGATACTCCGCCACCTATTGTGCCCTTCCCCCACACCCTCCTGTTCTCCCTCCCGTCAACCCACCCCGCCCCAATCAGGACCATTCCCGCCCCTTGGCCACGCCCTTTTACGCGCGCCGTAACGTCCAAGACCATCACCCTATCGTGCCCGCCAAACCGCCCCCGAATCCCGCCAGAGACCGCTGGGAGCCTCTGGTGGCAAGTTCTCGACATACACCCAAATGGATTCCCAACTCAGCATTGGCGCACCCCGGGGATACAGCGTCACCAGGCCGAAATTCTCAGCGCACTTGTTAGTGCTCGTTTGCAGGTAAACTTCTCGCATAGAGCGCCTATAACACTGTGGGAGTGGGGGGTACACTTCCAGCTGCGGTCCGGCGGGTTTAGGGAGCGGTCCGCACCCTCAACGCGTTGCCACAGCCTTCTCCCAGTAATGTTGACTTTAAACGGTATTTTGTTATTGTTCTTCCACCTTTCCCTTCTATCGGTCTATCTCTTCCGATGATGAGAAGGCAGAGGAGAAGGTCGGGTGGTGATTTGGGTGGTTTCAGAGTTTCGTGTCGCTCGTTGTGGTTGCCCAATTTGGCGTGAAGTACCTCAATATGGATTATATTTTTCCCGTTGAAGTTTTCCAACCTTGGAGTTTTGTGACCGTGTGAGCATGCTTTAGAATGAATTATGTTATTAGAAAAATATTATCTGGATGCCAGTGTACTCCTGCCATATATGAATCTGACTAGTCAGTGGGTGTTTAAGGGGCGAACTTATATGGGAGCAAACAGACATATTGAGGTATTGAGCTTTGTTCAGTATCACAGTCTGTTAGCCAAACATGGTTTACAGAGTCATTGCTTAAACAACTCATTATCTCCCTCACACATGCAGAATCTTGACATGGTTTAGTCTTTGACAGTTTCTTCTTTTAGCAGCGAAACATTTTATAAGCTTAGTTATATTCAGACTTATAGGTTCACTTCCAGATAACTGTTGTGTTTGAAAAAATGGATTAATGGCTCAATTTAATTCATATTCTGAACTGTAACTGCCATTTATGGATGGACACTGTGTATAAACCTGATACCAGTAGAAACATTGTTCGCAGTCCAGGCTCACACAAATGTGAAGGACCAATTATTCAGGCTGGTCCCCAAGTGTGGTAGCTTGCTTTTGACTTGTGCAGTTCTCACACTGATTTAAGAAATCTATGTGATTTAATGTTAGAGTTTGGGATATTGAATGTTAAGTAAAGTTCAGAGTTGGAATGGATTAAAAAATGTTGATGGAAATTATTGAGGTCTCTCCTTTTACTTAATATGACTCAGAATAGTTCACTTTTTGTTTGCACTTCTTGTTGTATTATTCCAACACGAATGGCATTTTTTGAATGACCATGATAACACCTTTGGGCCCTGCCCAGTTCTGTATACGTTGTAACACATAAGTTTCTTTGGCTTCTAAAGTGGCCTTTTCAAAATGTTTTTTGCCGTGGTTTTGGGAAAGCCATCTAAAAACACCAATAAGGCCTATAGCTTGTTTCGTCTCATTTAAATGCATTGTTTTTGTTTCATATGTAATGTCTGAATGTGCCCAGGAAAATGAACATTTTTTAACATTTTTGAAGCGCAAATTAAACAGATAGGAATTTTATTTTTTCATGTTTCGCTGGTTAGTTCCCCAAAGGAATTAACGACCAATTACTAACTGATTATAACCCAATTTTAGGTAGTTGTGGCAATTTTGTTTTAATTCTACATGCACAGTTGTTCAAGAATTGGTTGAGGGGGTGCTGGTTATGTGTCCAAAGAAGAAAAGCACAAATAAAGTACCATGAACATTCTGAGTCAATCAATAGACTGCATTATCAAAAGAATATTAGAAGTGCCCTGTAATCCAACTAAGTTGAATACGAAAAATTCATCTTGAAAAAAATGAGTAAGAAGTAAACATTGATGTCACAGAGTGATTCTAACTAATGGTACAGAATCTATGACCTGACAATCCCAGAGCACTAACACTTTTTTTTATGTTTCTGTATGGAACAAGACCGCTTCCTGGAAGTTACCATTTACAGACCTATAAAAATGTCATTAGTAATGAGACTATTGGCAGACTAAAGCCACTAAGAGCCCATTTCTATATGTGTTTTGGTTCGTGACATGGAATATCAAAGGATGTGAATTGATGTGAATTGAGTGGCAAGATAGTGTGCAGAAATGTCAGCCTTTGCTCTTGGATGTAGGCTAATGATACACCTTGAGGATTATACAGTTCAATGGACGTTTGTTTAAAATTGAAAGCTAATGAGACCTTGAAGGAGTAAATAATAGCCTGCCCTTTCCCAAAGAGGAGGAAAGAAAATGAATAGTTTAAAACGATTTTTGGAAAAAAAAAAAACTGAAATCTCACAACATTTTACCTGCGGCCCACTGTGAAATAACAATATCGTTTAGTGTTTGAGCCTGCTTAGATGTTCAGTTCTTACAGCAACAGAAGCATCATCAATTTTGGCATGGAACTTAGATTGTCACATCTGGTGATGCATGCTGTTTTTACAACATTCAACAATCTAGTTATTTTTTTAATGATTTTTTCATTCAGCAATGCAGGATGATGACGATGATGATGATTATGAACAATGACTCTGACAATACTGATGACACGATGATGATAGTGATGTTGACACAAATTGTAGTTATAAGATGATAGTAACCCATGGTAACGGATGACATGGCGAAGTGTTATTGCTCATGATGATAATTGTAACATTCTCAGGCCGTGGGTACACCAAATTTCAAAGATGTCATTTTGAATTTCCTCCATTTTGGGCATCTAGAGGGGGTGGGTCCAGTGTGTCCATTTATGTTCCCACTTCAGATGAAGGCATATCAATTAAATCTTCCTGATTTCCAAATTTGAGCTAATTTTCCAGCTTTCTGATAGTTGAAGCAAAATAAATGTGTATAATGCATCATAAACAGTGTGTGTAGTCACATTTGCAGTCACATTTGTAGTCATTTGTATAAATAGGGCCTTGCAAATGTTAATTATTGCTTCTAACCATCAAACTACAAGTTTGTTTTCCTTTTCCACTTTACTTTCTGGGGAGTGAGTGCCAGGCTCCTCGGGTATCCAATCGAGAACACAATCACATAATTAGACTGCAACCTTGAGAGACTTAGGAGAATAAACCTCAAAATGCTATTGTATACAACTCTTCACAATCAGATGCCCACTGAAGAGAATCACTTGGATGGCAGTGTGTAATGGAAGGGTTGTAATGTTTAGTTTATTTATTTTATTTTATTTAATTTTATTTATTTACTTTATTCTTTATTTATTATTTACTTTAGTTATTTATTTATTTAATTCTATTTATTATTTATTATTTATTTCTTTATTTTCTTTTCTTCTTTTCCTTTTTTATTTCTATTTCTTTTCTTTCTTGTTTCTTTTTCTTTATTTTTTCGTTTTCTTTATTTTTGATTTCTCTTTCTTGTTATTTCTTTTTATTTATTCTCGTTATCTTTCTTTCTTTCTTTCTCGTTTCTTTCTTTCTTTCTCTTTCGTTTGTTTTCTTTCTTTTTATTTTTTCGTTCGTTCTGTAGTTCCCCCGACCAGCCAAATTTTTTCTTTTTTTCCTTCCTTCTTTCACCCGAAGTTCCCCCCCCCCAGCTGAAGCCCGGTCCTCCTCTGTGCTTCCCCCCCAAGGACCTTCTTCCGCCCTTTCATTCGTTCACATGCAGGCTGCTATGGTTTTGATAATTAGAGTAATTAAGAGCACTATTGCATGCCCATTACTGTCATGCTAATAATAACAGGGTTAACCACTAAAACATAAGATTGTAGCTTCATGATGATGACTTGGAGGCTGAAAATTTTCAAATGATATGAAACAACAGATTTTCATATGATGTTAAAATCAGAACAACTTGGCGCAGGCACTCTTTTTCAGTGCCAGTTGACCTCCATTTTAGGACCATTTCAGTTCAAGGAACCCTACTTTTTCATATCCAAAGCCATATTCCTAAACTAAATTTTCTTCGAAACCCCTCAAAAAGTAGCTGAAATTGAAGGGAAATCGCAGCTTATTTTCTGAATTTTCGGAAAACCGATTCGGAGATCCAACTTTTGTTGGCCTAATCACCTCGGCGGCACAATATCTACCCAAAAATTTGAGAACCCCCCGGTGAAACTTTCAACCGCATTTTGTGAGAACTGGTTATCTGCGTTTTGCTTCAGTTGCAACCTGCAATGGGTGTGAGAGTCCATTTGTGCATGGTACTTGAAACTAATAACGCTGGCTAGGTACATTGGTTGTACAACATGAAAATATCAAGGACCAATAATTGATGCACCGCAAAGTGGATTACAAAAAGAAGTAACATTTAAGGTTTGTAAAATACCCATTAAATCTATATCTAGCAAGGATCATGTGATATATGGAGTCCTAACTTTAATGGTCAATTTTAAACCTAAGATGTACAAATTAAATCCCACGCAAGCCTGCGTTTAATCTCATTGTTACATGTTATATGTGCTGATCATAGTAATCACTAATGTTATAATCATTCGTCGATAATGAATTTATAGGGAATTGATTGGCCGTCTTATATTTGGTTCAATAAATTTATGAAAGTAAACTTGGCATTGGTGAGAGTTTGATCTAATTAGAAAGGCAGGCATTTTGGATACATGTGGGTCATATTAGGTTTATAATATTCTGAGCTTTCAAGTGGTAGGCTTTTAATTGAAGATGGTAAGGTAGGTTTGCATGCAAGGTCATCTTAGAGCTTTAATTTTGATATGAAGATTTAATTGGGGTAGGCTGTTTATATCTTGAGATTTATTTTTGGCTTGCACATGTGATGTAACTCCACGGAATAAGGGACAGGGCCTCATCCTATGAAATTATATCAAAGAAGTTGAGCTTTTTTGTAGTGTCTGAAATGCTGGCCAAAGTATTAATATGTGTGCCTAATTCTTATACGCACATTTGATGCTCTGGGGAAACAAATCATTAATTTGTATTTTTTGTTCATAACAGAATGGTGGTATGTTGCAGCACAATTATACAAACATTTGCTCATAATATCAAAAATGCACCATCAGAATCAACAGAAACTTTGGATATAACCTTTTCCGCAGGAGTTTTAGTGAAACGCGTAAACAAAAAATGACGTGACTAAGATCATGAAATGTAAAATCCTTTTAAGAACAGAGAAAAGAGCGAGGAGAACAGCTGTTTGACCCAGTGTAAAAAGGCCCTGAAATTAGTCGGAGTCTGGAGAACCTATTCAGGTTCTCGCAAAAGGACCTTTGCGAGAACCTTGGAACTTCAAGTTCTCTGCTTTTAGGTTCTCATAGAAGGAGGTTTGCGAGAACCCCCCCATAACAAAAACCATTCTCAGAATGAAATAAAGACAATGGACATGTACTAGTCTTAAATAACACTAATAGGAATGTTCAAAGTTTGTGATCGACATAATTTCCAGTACATCCCTGACAACTTTCCCTTTATTACATTTATCCTTTATTTTTGACCATTTGTTGACATAAGCATATTGTTCCCAACATCGCTACGGCTGTAAACGTCACATGTACATTCGTATTTAGATGTGTTAAGAAGTTATTCTCTTGGCCACTGATTTACTGTAGCCTTTGCGGGATGGAATCCGTCAGTGGCGGAACCAGTGGGGGGGCCGGGGGGGCTAAGCTGCCCCCCCGGACACCAAAAAATCGGGAATAAATCGGGAAGGGGGAGCCAAAAATGGGAAGGGAAAAAGGGAGAAGGTAAGAGAAAAGCGAAAGAAAAAGGAGGGAAAGAGAAGAAGAAAAGGAAAAAGAAGAGGGAAGGAAGAGAAAAAGAAGGAGGGAGAAGAGAAAGGGAAGGGTGAAGGTGGCCCAGGCTGGGTCTACTCGTCGAGCACAGCGAGCCGAAAAAATTGGCGCCGAAAATCGGGCAATTCTTGAGTCGTGCCCCCCGGAGGCTCGGGCTGGTTACGGCCCCGATCAGTATTTGCAACCACATGGCCACATCCTCAACATGCAGTATTGTGTCGTGAGGCTGCCGAATCATAGGGTTGTGGCCAGGGGGTTGTGGCACAATATTAAATTATTCCGCCTTTGCTATGATTTTGACGACGGACGACATCTTGAAATTCAGCAATTAATTATGAAACTCCCAGACGAGTCCTTTTTTTGGAAAGAAAAGAGGTTGGAAAAACGGCGGCGAAATGGGACTGAGCCTAACAAAAAAGATAAAACAGGAAAACAGAAAAGAAAAACAAAAAATAAAAAAAACCCCCGCCCCGCCCCCTCAGAATTACTCAGTTGTTGTGATCAGATGTCAAAAGTTGATCGTAAAACAGTCATTCCCGCGATACCATTTATTTAATACTTTTTTAATTTTTCCAAATTTCATGAAATAGGTTATCGGATACATACAAATGGAGACAAGATATCTTTTTTTCTAAAATATGCATATGTTGGCTAAAATTCTTAAACGAAATTCGTGGAAATGAAATTGCTATGACATCACAAGCGAGCAGACGTGCTCCGTGGCATGAAAAGTGTGGTAGAATACGCAGGAAATATCGACAAAACCGATGAGGAAAAGAGCTTTGAAATTACGTATCGGTTTGTAATCGATATTGAATCAAAAATGCAAAAAAAATGTTGATAATTCTGTTAGTCATGGCAAGTGGAAGGCTTCGCGGAAAGTGTCTTGATAATGGAACTTTATTGCTTACATTTTCAATATTTGACGCTATTTTGACATCAGTGAATTTAGGATCTTTCCATTTCGTCGAAATAACAAAAATAACAGTATCACGTATGTTTACGTTTGATTGGGAACAAAATTTTGCGGCGAAACCCTGTTTGGTCTCGCAAGTGTAATTTGGGGCGAACCTCCAGGCGAACAGGGTGCGGGTTCGCGGCGAATTCCGGCCCTGGTAAATGTTCCTTTATTTTGGAACCATTCCCAGAGGGGACACATTTTCTGATATAAGGAGTGTGAAAGAGCTATCACAACTGTAATGGCATGAATCTTGACATGGCCATAATGTCATGACTTCCAGGTATTAGTGCCTCTATTGTCCAATTTCCACAGAGATAGGTCAAAACTCATTCTTTAGTGTTCTCTTGATATTTCAATTCTAGTTTTGTATTTAGAAATTAAATTTTCAATAGCTGGAGAAGAGACAAGAAATTGAGACAAGGAAGAAATAGAGGGAGGAGAAAGGGGAAGATAAAGAAATGCAAGAGGGAAGCCGGGAAGGTATAACAGAAAGAGAAAACGGAAGGAGTAGAAAGAAAACACAACAGGAATCTGGTTTCAGTTTTCTAAATTCACAATTTATTAATCAAATAAAGATTAGTCTTGTTAAGAAAACTATACATTTAATGCATCGACCAATCACATAGTGACGTATTCGATATTTTGGGCTTTTTGGAGAAATTGGCTTATGTTGTTTCGTATATCTACCAAATTCACCAAAATGCAAACTCCAAAATGGCTTAATTTGTAAAATAAATTAATTAACTAATTATGACGTATTTGCAAAATTGCCTTCATCACATTACGACGTATTGTTGCAAAATATATTCTGGCAGGCCTATAGCACCATCATATCTTCATTTTGAAAGTATTCGCTGTTTCATAGTGAAATATTTTTTCTTACAAGTGAAATTGCTGAAGATTTGTCGTTCACCTAGGACATATTTTCTTAAAATAAATTTTTTGCATATCGAAATAAATGGAAAGTTGATTAGTTCAAGATAGTTAAAATTTAACTGATTTTGGCGATTATCCACTAGGTTTTAATTGAAATATGTTTTAATTAACAGTAGGGTGCAAATTAAAATGGCAAAATCTTCAAAGCTGTTATTTCTAAAAAGGCAATTTTTGCAAATACTCAGTATGTGATGCAGGCCAACGAATTTTTTATTGCATTTGGGCAAAGTAAGTCTTGTCGGCAAAATAGGTAGCTTGATGTTATTTTCAGAGTTCTACATATTTGGGTTCATTTTGCCCCAAAAATCCATAAAAAGAAAAACAGTGATGACTAGTTTTTTATTTTTATTCATAAGTAATAATTTTGTTGCCAAAGAAAACACTGAATTCCACAAGACTAAAGAATTACAATGGCTTATTGGCCATAAACATAAAGGGTGTATGATAGAACCCAAATCTAGGTCCGCATGTAGTGGGACCACCAACTCACACCTTTTAGATCAAGTAGCAGCCACAAGGTGGACCAAAAAGGTCGCTGAAGCATGGGGTAAAATCTCTGGCCAATATCTATCTCAACCAGGAAGTTAGAACCAATTGATTCACAATGCTGCTTACATCAATTCCATGTTGATCCTAACACTTTGTATGTGGTGCTACTGCTGTCTTGATCTATTTTTTAGATATTGAAGGGGGTTGTTTTCACGGTGTATTTTCTGTCGTACAGGACCAATATCCTTAAAATAGTCAATTAGTATGGGTGTTTATTTTCATGATGTTACAGGTATGTAGGTGAAAAGTGGGATTGGTTTCACTCGGATCACGTATCCACATGGGCAAGGCACATGATGGTCCACTGGATACAACTGACCCAAAGGAGTGGGGTTTCAGCCGCTGAGGCCAATGTGTTGTCCACTTGAGCAAAGTATTTTGTCCTTGTGATATTTGACACCCCTGACTTGAATATCAGGCAAAATGGGGAAAGCATTTCCATTTTTGTTCCGGACTTTTTACCGTAAAGGTGCATTTCTCGATTCCAGACCTTCTGTTTTATTCAAATGTTGTTCACTAGATATCCTGAGAAAAAGCTTATTCACAAAGTTGAGGTGATTCGATTTGAAGCTTGTGTTATGAGCAGTTGCTTGTTTCTCACGATCCAATAGGCCACTGTGCAGTAATTCTGTCCGTTTATGGACAGAAAATACAAAATTACAAATTTCTTGCAGATTACGATCCGATTTTGCACATAAGAATTGGTACATGCGGATTACTGGCTAAACAGTTTCAGTCATATAATAAACCTCAACTTTTTAAGGTAAGTCGGGAGGTGAGTTGTGGATCACAAAATGCCCCATAAGTTGTGCCAAATAATATGTAAGTGGTCTGATTTTCAGTGGTTCACACCATTTGGTCCCAAGTCACCTGGACGACTTTAAGAATTTTGCACCCTCCAAACGAATACCTCTGTATGCAACTAATAATTTTTTTGTCATTGCAGGTGTTCTCATCCACTATCCCAAAAGATAACACCTCATTTTTCTCCTATTTACATTTGCACCATACAGGATCAGGTTATCTAATTAGAGATTTGGGTTATGCTTGAAGCTTATTATGAAGCTAGACCAAAGGGGACCAATATAAGTTACCTCAAGTAAACAAAAACAGTGCCACATTCAAGAAGTAGGTTATCCCACTGAGAAGCCATCTTACCCCAAACACAGAGCACCAAAGTGGTTAAAATAACACTGCCCAGAGGTGATGAATGGACAGCACAGCACCAAAACTAATTCTTTTCTATTTTCTGATGGCCGCCATCCATTGCGGGCAACCATTTGGCAACCTATCTGAACCGGATCTCTGCGGTCCATGAGCCACGATCTTGTAGTTGGCCTTTTGTATGTGAGTGATGTCGTTTCTAAGTTTTCACTGAATGAGGTGTTCCAAAACTTAATGTAATGGTATAATGATGGCTCTTATTGCTGATGGATGTGGGGGTTGGGGGGTAAGGGAAAGAGTGGTACTTGTTGAAATCAGGGTGCCAATTGTCTTAAAAGTTCTGAGGGAGGATCAGGTTAATAGTCAGAATCAACCAAAAGATGCATGATGAAAAGCAACAAAAAAAAATAAAAACTATAAAATGTGCCAATGGCAAAAAACGGTTATGATCTCCACATTCCACTTTGGATAACTGCCTGCATTACAGTTCGATCTTTTCATCAGAATCTAAAACAAACACTGAAAGTTTACTTGGAATTGATTTGTTTTTTTGAATTGTATTGGAAATGGTGCTGTAAAACTTATCTCCATGTGGTAAAACTGAGAACCACGTTTGTTTTAATAATGCAATTTTCGTGCAAAATGTCAGGAGATCCCAAAACCGTCTGACGGGTTTTGACATCATGGAAAGATTCTAAACACTTGAGATTGTTTACTCAAGTTCATGAGTCTTGGCGTGTGATATGATGGACAATATCAACAGTAAGCGCATAACATTGTCAAATTGCGTTACCGCATGCTTGGGACAGTCAAAAGGTGCAGAGAACAACGGACTGACGATTTTAAAAAGCTGGGGGTGTTGTTGGTAGCCTCTTGCCGCTGTATCTATCATGTCATATCACATGGGAAACAGCACTTAAATTTTAGCGTAAGACAACTCGCTGCCCTAGTTGTTCTACTAAGTCAAAATTGCCAATTTTGAGATTTACTTTAATGAGCTTCAAATGTCCCAATTTTTCACAAAGGAAGGTGTACATAATATTTGTTGATTAAGCTGCAACATAGTAATGA
>JAMKCH010058217.1:0-28376 GCA_023653785.1 Ophioderma brevispina | reverse complement strand
TCATGCCCTGGGCCTTGCCACTCTTTAGTTGGCTGATCAGAGGTATCTCATCTAGTTAGAAGGATGTTTGAACAGTGACCCTTCCACGGCCGGGGCTCGACGAAGTTTGCTGATCTCGTTTTTGACAGAGAGATGCGAGTGTGATCCTTATCAAATGTTCTTGAAACTAACCATTGTTCGAGGATTTTGCTCATCAACAGTTGGCAGTCCTGTACATTTCGATGGTTTGTGATTCTCCGGTGAGGCGGTTTATAGTCTTCCCGGCCTTCCTGCGGGAGTGAGTGAAGTCGATATTCCTTGGACCGTCCCTCCACGCTCACGGCGTTTTCCTGTCGCAAGCAGTTTTGTCAGATCTGACCCTTGGAGATGCTTCTTCCCCGGGTTCAGAATTCCGGAAATCATTGTAAAAGTTCACATTCCTCATCCCAGTATGGAATATAACTGCGACGGCAGCCACGTTGGATGTCTTCTTGTTATATTAATAAGAGTTTAAACACATGCTGTTAAAAGTGGGCCAGGTTTGGAGGAGGTTTTTGTTCGGAGGTTGGTCACTTCGAATCCACCATGTTCCGTTGAACTGGTCCCAGTCTGCTTTGCGAGTTCCATCCTGTTCAACTGACTTTGTTGGTACAGACTTAGCAGGGCTCTCCTGAGCGATCAGTCTAAACTTAAAAGGTATTCCAATCCATGTCCTATGATGCCCATTTTTGTGTTTTAGGTTATTTTTTGACACACGAAAGCCGATAAATGACTTAAGGAATTCCAAAATGGCTGCTTCCTGACCTCAAAACCTAAAACCCACATTGCCGACCAAATGGCACTTTTTTTTACCTTAGTTCAAAGGAATCCCAAGACAAGCGATGGAGGATATTAGTATCTATAAGTGTGTGCTGTTGAACATGAGAAAGTCACTGACTACTTAGAATCCAACATGCCTACCAGTCTACCTCAAAACTCACATGGTGTCCAAAATGATGCCTTTTGCCATGATATTATAACTTCGGGACGCCATTTGCCATTTGTTAAGATCTTTACACATTCAACGCGATGTCTTTTTGATATTCAAACTGACGGTGATAGTTTCCTTTTAATGGTTGGAAATTTAAAACGTTCTTTTATATCATATATTGTGTAAGTTTCAAGGAATCTAAGGTTCCCTTGCAGAAGTGGGCCTATCTGGAAGCAGATCAGACACTACCTGTGGTTGCGGAACTGCAACCCCAGACAATAGAACGCTCTTGGTCTGCCCAATGCTGGAACAACACCACAACAAGGAGCTTCATAATTTATGAAGTCGCCAACATTTACCCACCTCTGGTTTGATGGATCATATTGAGAACCACTGTGTTTTGGATACGACAAAGGAGGAATCCTATATCCAGTGACGCCATATTCTAACTAACAGTGTTTTGGTTGGACACAGAAAGTCGCTAAGAACTTTTAAAATTCAACAACGCTGTCATCTACCTCAAAAGGGCGGCCAAAATAACGCATTTGACTGTATTAAAACGTATTCACGTAAAGTATATCTGGATTAGTTGTCTAAGTACATTTGTGAACCCACGAACTTGTTGATATACCGTAAAAAAGATTCTGAATTACAACGTCATATTTTGAATTCAACATAAAAATACATTCCAACAACCAAACATTTCCAGTCTGGGTTCTTATTCTTGATAACCTCCAATTCTTTGGGGTCAATTGTATTTAACGGCGTTTTATCAATGGACTCCCACAAACCAGGTGCAGTTTCATCAACAAAGTGAAAGATTGTGATTAATGGCGCAAAACAAAATCCACACCCATGTTATGCCAAAACGCTTTGAAAAGCAACGACCCTGACAACTCACCGATGATGTTTAAGATTTAGCAACTTGTGCTAGCAACATTGCTAGTACAGAATCAGTCAATTCTAGCTGAGCTCAATGTTTTAAAGTTGCGCGCATAGGATGGCGTTCCCTAAATCGGGCACCCGATATACAACTTCTGAAACAGGTGTCTCTTAATGCTATTTTTGAGTCTGCCAAAATGTCCGCCGGGTGTTTCACTCATCATATACAGTTACTGTTGTGTAGCTACCGCTCCATTGTCATAGAGATATGTTTCCTCAAGTCACAATGAATAACTACTATCCCAGACGCACAACGTTGGGCAATGGGTATAAAATAAGTGATGTTCCAAGGTATAACGCGTGTTGATCATGTTTAAATACCGCAGAACTCGGAAAGACAGAGAGCCGATCTACTCCGCCCGTTTTCAGCATTTGTCGAGCATTTGTGTCAAACTTGATGATGATTAAAGGCTGTTTAACAGGTGTCCCTCTGGAATGCTATTGTATTGATTAGCCAAATGGTCCACCGGTTGTGTTTCACTCATCTAATTTATTTGGACATTTTATTGGCAATATGTTCACTTTTTGGGTAATCATTTATCTCAATAAAATATAAGAAACCTAATATGTCAATTAAGAGGATATGCTTCCATTGCTAATCCCTTTAAAAATACTTTCTCCGGTGAACCTTAAAGCCATTCACTCAAGCTGTAGTACGAGCCATATTATCGACCCTGTCATAACACTTACCAGCATTCCTCTTGGACACGATATACCTTCTATAAAGTATGCCACTGAGAGTCATTAGCATATAACTACCTTATCTTAAATCGTTTTAATGTCTCAAAATTACCACGAATTCTTGAAGACAATTATTCTGAGAATCATCAATAAATATACACACTGGTTTACGTTTTAGGTTATTAAAACAAATACAAAATTAAAAAAAAATACAAGTTTTAGTAACAATTTGCAGGTAATTTTAGTAACTTTTGTAAACATCTTAGTTACATTTTGCATTTATTTCGGTTAAATATCAAACGTTTTTCTGTGGACATTTTAAAACATTTGTTGACAGTTTTGTAACATTTTTGGCATTTTAGTAACATTACCCCCCCCCCCCCGTTCACATTTAAGTTATTCTGTTGACATTAAGTACTTTCTAGATATTACCACGATTTTAGACCTTTGCACATTTTTAGTAAACTTTGTAGACCTTGCTGTAACGCTTTGCAGACAGTATGTAAAGTTACAAACAATTGTAGTAATTTCGAGAAGTTAAAGAAACGAAAGAAGATAAAATGTAAATCGTGTAGATGGTAATTGACAAATTGTTTTCATGCTTTTGCAGTTTTTAGCATTTTTTGTTCTTTTACTCTTGCTTTGGTTAATGGAGAAGATTAATTGAAGGAAAGAACAGAAAGGAAAAGGAAAAAATACTTGAAAGAAAGAACAGAAAGGAAGATGATTTTTTTAAGAGGATAATGATAAGAAAACAAACGAAGGAAAGTCGGTTGTATAATCATCCACTGCAAGATCACCTTTCGGCAGAAGGCTCTTTTGTTACCTCGTTCTAAATCTAATTTAAGTTGTTTGCAGCTGAAAATTGTCAGGAGTAATTTCTGCAGTACGCGTTTCTAACGCTTATCGGGAACTTTGTACCAAGGTATTTGCCAACTGTCTCTCGAAATACTCAAAAATAGCCTTTAGCGAAACTATTTGATTCCCCGTTGAAAAATGTCAGTCCGCTACAGCCAAGAAAATTCAAGTGATCGTCCCTACAAGGTGAATATACTGCTCATTGCATGGGAATTAATTCTGTGCTCGGTTATGAGTTTCATCAATCAAACACGAGCGAAGGACTAGGAACAACATCAATTAAGATTGATCCGTTTCAGTAATGTAGAAGCTCCGCTATCATGTTGACCCTGCCATTCCGTCCTGATATTTACTCTTTTTATAATATTGATGAAATCGGGTCAATAGATGTATTTCGTGTTAGTGTTTTTTTTTTTTTCAACGAGATACTCGGACGATAATGTAGTTATTGCACAAATGGTTGACCCATTCTTTTACTCTAATGGAATATTAGCCAAAAGACTTCTAATAGATCCTGTTAGAAACCGTGCCTTATATTGCATTATATCCCATAAATGGACTTAGGGTTAGGAAAACGCCGTAAATTTCTTTTAATACAAATAATGTGTTTTGAATATTTTCGGAACAATTATGTGTTGTGTCACTAATACACAACTACATATCCGAAATTTAGAGTGAAGTTTTAAAAATATTTGTGGTGCTTACTTCTAAATTATAGATTCTAATACCATAATGAATCAGCATAAACAGCAAAACAAGTCACGTCTTTTAGTTGGCTTGCCAATGCAAATGATCATTTCTTTGCTAAGCCTCATCTCAAGACACTACAGGGATATAGGGTAAAACCTTGACCTATGTGTTATAACTTACTTAAACAGCCTAATCGAAAGGTTGTAAGGATTAAACACCCCCTTCCATGAATTTCCTAAATTTCTCAATTGCTATTAATATCTATTTGCATCGGTTGAGAAAGTAATTTTGAATACATTTGACAAAACCCAGTTGTAAAGGGAAGACTATGGTCTGGCACAGATATAGACCAATGAAGAGTCCTTAAAAAGGACAGTCTGCCTTAATGAATTTAGCTTCTGAACATAAACAAAATAGATTTAAGCTTGTTATTACATTTGCATACCCTGAACACTTTAACATTAGAGAGAAAAGAAGGTATAATATTTAACGACCACATCAACACTATTGGTTCATATAGTGTCTGAAGATATGTTATTTAATATTAGGGGTGATTTATGATCTATGCTTCTTGAATCTTGATGATGGTGATGATGACTATTGATTTTAACATCTTCTCCATTGCTTTGAACTTAATACAATATTGTTTCAATAGGCCCAGGAGTCATTTGCTATTCACAAGTGTTTTTCAACACTAACTTAAAAGGTTACTTTTTATCATTTTTATAAACTGATTGAAAGTTCCTAATCGTGTGAAAAGCCTGTTTTTTGCATCTTTATAATGCTTACCAGTGCATTAATTCACACCTTAAATAAGCTAAAAAATCCCATCTTCATATTGTAATACAAATGCGCCTTAATCAAATAAAAAATTAGCAATTACAATAGCAAAATGATACTTAGTATATGCATCGTGAAAATTTATGATGTAACCGGCAAAATGCAACATGATCTGAGCTTTTGTGTTGTTCTGTGTGGCGAATTGGTGTAATTGTAACAATAAATTCTTTTTCACGCGACAAGGTCTTCAAGTGATATAGGCCATCAATAGCCAATCATGGAGGCCTATGCAACCCTTATGACTCCCGGAGTATCTAATTATTAGTAATGATTTTTTACACAGAACAAACATAATATGCCAAATTTTACATGAAAAAATTTAAAACATATTGAAATTGATAGAATTCATAGTATTTCCATGTTCAATTTCAAAAGAACGGATTTTTTCTGGTATAGATTTTAAGGTCAATATGTTAATCTGCAAGGGACCCATAATGGATGTAGTCAGCAGGAGGGGCAATTATGGGGCATAGGGTGGAATCGGTAGTACAGACTTTTCTTATTGATCGTTTTTCGGTCAAATGATGTGACTAAGCTAATAATTTCTTGAGGCTGTGTGCAAACATTTTCGTGCAGTGACATGTTCTAGACATCCAAATAAGGCCGCCTTATCACTCTCAAATTCATTCAAATTGATGGCCATAATTATGCATAGATCCCGGTGTTAACGCACGAACGAGGACTTTGGACCGGGTTATTGACAGTAGTATTTTGATCACAACATTACGATAAAATCCAATATGGCCACCTAAAATCCCAATATGCCCTGGAAATCATTCAAGGACCCATACATCATCAAGTATTTGTGATAGAGGTATATTTCTGCGCTCACATTACCCAGTAGGAACTCAATCTGACATTTCAAGTGTGTTAACAAGCTTACCAATCAAGATGGAAAGCCAATATGGCTGCCTTTAAGATATTTAAAACATACGAATTGTCATTATAGTCATTAACTTATACGGGCAGTCTTTGAATTTTAAGTAGCGTGTCAAAACAAAGATACCAGATGCGAGTAGTAATGCTCAAAGATGTACACCATACTTTAATGAACTTTAATAATCATTTGGGTGTTTTAACTAAATACAACACAGACTATCGTAATTTATACGTTTTAAAGAAGGTAAAAAGGGAGCCACATTGGCCCCCATCCTAACATTTTTGAAGGTTAAGGAATGGAAACAGAAGAGAGACAATTCCAGATAAGAACTGATAAGAATGTCAAATGGTCAAAATACTTATCCCATACCCTTTATTTAGACATTTATAATAATAATTAGTGTGATGTTTGTTTTGGGTAACTAATATATCACAATATGAGGTCTTACTATTTTTAAAGGCGGCTGTATTGGCTGCCATCTTGATTTTGTGAAAAGTCATACAGAGAAACTGAAGAAATGCCAAATAAGGATTCTAGGATACGACATACAGGGTAAGTCTATAAGTGTTAAAAGCATAAAGGCATGCATATTAGAAATGGAATTAAGCTCTAAAAAGCAAAAATGATGCAGAACACTTGAAGTGTCAGGATGCGTTGGAAATGCATTCTAGAGGAGTATTAAGTAACACTTGCAGAGTTTGTGATCAATAAATTGTAAACGATTTTGAACACCTGCAGAACATATTTTAGGTGTATGTTCAGCATGTATTCAAGTAGCGTATAAATAGGTTTAAATGAGGCTTAGATTAATTTTAATGATTCCGAGAAGATATTTGAAGCTTTTGAAGCAGCCATATGGATTTTTGTGGCAATTAATGTAAATACTTTACCAACACTTCTCGTGCTTAAAACACGAGTAAGAGAGTCAGTACCGAAGAATACGATATTTGTCTCTATCGGGAAATATAAGGGATTATTAGTTTGAATTGGACATGTGTAGCAGCCCTATGGGATTTTCAAAAATGGCCCTGTAACAAATTTGCCACCTCTAACAATTATGGCTTAGGGTCCTAATGAACTAAATCTATAAATTAGAAAAAGTCTGTTGTAGTTACTCATTCCATCATTCAGGCTGTGTGCCTAAAATTCTTACACGTACGTAATGTTATTACTCCAGGTGTCGCTCGTGGAATTTGCAAATGTAGCTGTGAATCCTTAAACACGCAGTCAGTTTAATTGGCATATCTCTAAGTTCGATCTTTTGGTTTCTTCCCTTAATCTCACTCTACATTTGCATTGAAACTTGACTTTCAATTAAACTGTTTGTGTCAAGGCTAAAGCCTATTATGTCTGTGCAACATGTGTGCCGAATCTCATTATGTTGCTTTACAAATGATGGTAAAATCATGAGCATTTATTTATCATGTTCAATACTCAATTAGCATTATACATTGTTTACAAAAAAAGCTCAATTCCACACAGGTATTGCACCATGAATTAAAACATTGACCACCCAGATCAAGCATGACAAGTATCACTACCTCTCCTTCTTCATCGCTTACGACAACTCCAACAAATATGAATTTTTCTCCCACAAAGTCATTCCACGCCAGCATAGGCATTGGACCCATTGCTTGTTTTGGGGCCTTGGTCGTGGTTCTTAAAAACGTATTAAAAAAAACTGTGCGGGTCGCCAGGCATAATGTTACAAGAATAAGGAACAACATTAAAAAGCATTTATTGTAAAGGTGTAGTGGTTTTCTATTAAAGTTGCATCTTTTATTACAGAAAATGTATAAAAGAAATCTCATAAAATGAATTAAAGTAGATGTTTGATACATGAGCATTTAAGATTGCATTAGAACCAATACCTTGTTTACAACTTATCTCCCGTTGACCTTTGACATGGCTTGGTGACATTTGACCCTACATTAGTTCTAAGCTTTAATATGCATAGGTTAAAACCGTTCCTGTGTATTTCAAATTTAAAGTAAATAGAAAAAACGCCCAATTGGGCGCAAAATGTGGAAAAGTGAATCCCCAAGTTAAGCGTTAATTAAACATAGGTTAACGCCTTCCTATCATTTCAAATAAAAGAAAATAGAAAAATTAAAAAAAAAAAAAAAAAAAAAAAATGTGGTTGTTACAATGATGAAATCCCCAAGTATAAGCTTAATTTAACCTAGGTTACACCTTCCTGTCATTTCAATAAAAGAAAATAGAAAAAAAACAAACGCCCAATTGGGCGCCCAGATGTGTTTGAAAACTGAACCCTCAAATTTTAAGCTTTAATTAATGTAGTACACCTTACTGATCTTTTAAAACCGAAAATGGTACCTACAAAATTACTTTTTCTTAAATAACTATAAAATCACAAAGACATGGTAAAAGCTGCAATATTACGTAGGATCACTCTACGTGGCCTGATGGCCTGATATCACATTTTCTTATAACTTCCTACGTTATAACCCTTATCTATCCCTGCACGTTTTAACCAAACTCCATCAAAAAGCCAAGTCTTCACAGAGGACTAAACCCAAAGAAATGTTTCAAAACAGGCAGATGTTATTCTTCGTCGAAATTTGCCACATCGCATTACACACCCACTACACTAAAAAACTCCAAAGATTAATAGTAGTACGTAGATCATTTTAATAAAAGAAACACTTGAATGAAATTGACCTTAGCTATATTAAATCGACCTCCTTCGCCCACTTTTGGAGAGCAGAGCAGTGGTTTTATAGGCGGGTTCGGCCTTAGAGAAAGGCGACCCAACAAAAATCCAGGACTTCCAAAAGGTTAAGTATAGCAAATTTGCTCGGGAGAAAGTATTTGAATATTCTGTTTTCATCAATTGGTCAAGAGGTAACGTTTGTTTGGTAGTAATAGTGGTGGGCACAGTCACATCTGTGATGAATATTTTCGTGATTTTTACAATGTAACTTGATGCATGAATATACAACCGTTTTAAAACACTGGCACTCAAATTAGGCTAATTTCACATCCCACTTATAAATACTATGACAATGTTTTAAGGATTTTACCATAAGGATATTCTGATTATAAATAACACATTTCACATCAGTATATGTGACAAGCCACCAGGTGGTTTACATTACTCGTCAAAAATATACGTCTAGCCTTGCCCCAAGAAGAGATACAACAGTGGACATATTTAACCTTGGCTCGAGATAGCAGTATAAGGCCCCCTATGATTGGTTGTATGCCAGTTGAATTATAGGGCTGGATACTGAAAGTACACAACAGTTTTTTAAAGGTGCATTCGTTGATTCCAGCCAACCGTTGGTTTTATCATTGTTCAATCTGAAGGATATTCCTAAGAAAAGCTTATTCACAAACTTTTAATTGATCCCGACCTTGCGGTTTGGGTTGACATTGCGCGAATGCGTTTCTCACGAGTCCCATGACCACGGTGTTATAATTTCTGTCGTTTACGGACAGAGAGAAAACCACGAAATTGCGAATTATTAAAGAAGATACGGACCGAATTTGCACGTAAGATTAGGTACACATGGTTTACTAGGCTAACGGTTCAGATGATATAAAAAATCCCAATTTTTTTAGGTAAGTTAAGTCGGGGGACGAGCGTGGATCACGCGAAAAATGCCCCTTTCCCTTAAGTATATCACTATTCTTAGTGACTTTTTTGAAAACCATTGTTGTGAACATTGATTGCTGTGAATGAGGGGGATTGGCAAAACACACAGCACTCTTTGGCTGAACTGGAGTGTGTGTCAGTGCACATGTACAAGGCACACTGAGGGACTGTAGACATTTGTGGAAGAGTATATTTGGTGTCTAAAACAATAAACAAAACTTACCCTTCGGGCACCACACTGAAAAAGATTTCTTCACTGATCTGTGGGTCTGGCAGCAAACCTAGTCGGGCTCCATTTACAGAGATCGGAATTAAAGCGTGAAAACTGTTGAGTGAACAGTCCAAACGGAGAATCGAGAGCCGACTTCTTCATCAGTCTTGTGAGGCGGACTCGTTAGTCAGGGGACTACTAATGCTATCCTGCCACCACCGGCAGTTACAAAAATGTTTGCAATCTTTCAAATGGTTTTTAATTGAATTTAATTCCAAGCTACGTTTGCAGTTTTGTTTTTAACTTTAATTAAAGTCATGATCCGACCACGTACAAATACTTCAGTGCATTTTTGTAAAAAAAATTTGAAAACATGAACTTACATTTACACATAAAAATAAGATTCTGAAAATGTGTCAAGTTTATCTTTGAAACAACAAATGATTCCATGTAGTAGACTTATACCATTAGATGTACGCATGTTATCCAAAAAGTCCCTTCACAATATACATGCTATCCTCAATTCATATTATATACCAATTATACTACCTTCGTGATCGAATCACAGTTATCACTCCTATGCTTATGCATATTATCGTATCCATTAAAGTTCAATTTTCCTTCATATTCAACGCGTTCCTGTGGGGCGTTAACGAATCAGCTACCTGTACCTGAGGGGCTTACTCAGGCGCACAGATCGCTATCGGGGGAAGATAATGTACCTTAGCAATGCCCTTCCGAACAACATGTACCGTTTAGCTGGTTTTCAATATTTAGCGCCTTCCTGGACACACGTTTTAACATCTTATGCAATGTAGCTGGATCAGTTGTTCTCTCGCTCGCTCTATCGCACTCGCTCTTCTCTTTCTCTCTCTAGTCTCTCCTTCCTCTCCCTCTCACTGTCTCTCTCTCTTTCTCTCTGATTTTACTGATAGTAAATTGACATTTTATTTATGTATTCACTTATAGTACTTTTATGTATATGGTTTGTAATTTTAACTTAAGTATTTTTACGACTTCGACAGCGTGCCGACCGAATCCAACTTTTGCTACTACTATGCCAATAAATTTAAGCAACACCTCCGAACACACAGAGAAAGATTTATGGGGGGAGACTAAATGTTGTGCCAGAGATGCAAGAACATTGCACAAGAGGCAGGAGGAGATATCAACGTTTTCGATGGAAAAAGGGTGTGGCTAGAATTGAATTTTATGTTGAAATCGTACCACCAGTTCTAAAACAGGCACTGTCATGAACCCACAAAGTCACTTTATTTTTACTGATGTTTCATGTGAGGCTTGGTATAAAAAAGACGACTTATCAACTGCTTTCTTTCATTGATATGTATGTATTTTGATATACTATACTGGCGACGTGGAGGAGTTGAATAGAATCTGACAAATTAATATTCCCAATTCGATATAAAACAAATCCAAAATCAGTATATTTTCGTGACCATGATTTGAAAATAAGTGGGAAAAAATGCATTTAAAAATGTAGTTTCAAAATTACCTAGTCTGAGTCAGGGCTGATTTTGCATAATGCCTTCTAAATTTCGCCCTAGAAAATTCACCTACAGAATATCCGAAATGTGTTAAATCATAATATAACTTGTAATAATAATTAGGCGCGTCACGGGTTTCGCGATTACTTGGTTATTTTTTTTAAAAAAAAAAACAAAAAACTAATAAAAAACAAAAAAAACAAAAAAAAAAAAGTACTACTTCTTTGAAACCTGTTTTTTCGCGTGTATTACCCGGCTTGTGTGGCACGTGGCACGTATCCGTTAACCAATTCGAAATTGGTCGGGCGCAAAACTACACCCACCACCAAGTTAGTTTCATGAGCTACGATCCCGACCTCCCGAAAAAAGGCAGACAGTAGATTCACGACAGCACAATCACACTGGCCTGTTTGAATAACAGTGATCATTTTGGTTTCTTTAGGTACTGAGTTATGATTGCATTTTCTATTTGTTCATTGCGTTTATTCATATGTCATTAGCCATTGCATTATTCATTAATGTGTCGGGGGGTCACGTACGTATGAAAATGGATATAGGTGTATTCGGTGCAGAGGACTCCAAAATGGGGTCTTTGGCGCGAAAGACAGACATAAATGCCCTCAAATAGGGTTTTTAGGTCAACATTGCAAACTTTTACCCTAAATGAGTCTTTTTTAGAAAATTTTGCAAAAATTTCACCCCAAAAAAAAGAAAAACGTAAAAAAATAACAAAATTTTCAAAACTTTCCTGCCACAAAAACAGGGGTCTTTGAGTGATAGTTTGATAAGTAACAAATATTATTTAAAATGGGGGGGTCTTTGGGTTACATTTCTAAAATATTTAGGGGTGGCGTTTTGAGGTGAATGCAATAGGAAAGCGATGCTGACAGAAATGGGGGTCTTAACGCCTTTGCAGCTATATTTATTTTTATGACAAATTTTAAAAAAACCTCTAGTATTTTAATATTATTAATGTTATCCTTGACGTGCGTATATTATAAATAAGCCGTTGCCGATGTCGTAACGTCACAGCCTATTAATATTCCCTTGTGTTCAATATCCGGGCATCTTCCGAATAACAAAATAAATTGGGTGTGAATGTAAATTATATAAGAACTATAATTAAAGTATTAAAAAAAGAAAAAACCTAAAAAATTAAAATTATAATTATTAATATTTAAAAGTTTAAAAATTGTTTAAATCGGACTTCATCTTTTTGAAGACATGAAAAATATCAATGATGTAATGCTCAATAATAGGACAGAAGCATTTTAGAACCCGGCCTGAGCTGATGAACGACGATATAAAATACAGAATAATATGCGTTTCATATCATCCTTTCACATGGTGGCCAATGTAAAACTATCTAGAGTTCGGGGTATTGACCATGGACTGAGACTATGGACTCATTTCCAGAAAACTAAATATCAACCATTAACGGATTAAAAAGGTAGGCGACCCGATATTGTTCGATTGTTGTGTGGCTACTTGTATAGAAGCCTAAAAAACAGCACTGCTGAGTACAAAATGTTAGTTTAAATTGGTTTCGTGCTGAATAGTAGAAGCAAAATGTATACTAAATCAGGTTGACCCCCCCCGCCCAATTAAAAATCTGCGTGAATTAATGTGGTTGAACACGTTTTCACACGTTCCGCTCAAAACATCAAAAGGGAAAATTCCTGGGTCTTCACTTGGGCGGGTTGTGGCCCTCTCACAATCTTAATTTCTTCCTTAAATTGCACTGCGGTGGGTAGAAAAATAGAACTCTCTCGGTGTGTGTATTTTGAAGAAAGCTTCGTTGTACTTGTATTCCGGGCTACATTATGCAGTGAAAAGAAAGTGAAGCGTAAATGATGGTTCAGGAACATACGTGCTCTCTTGCCATGTCAAATACGTGACTTGCTGTGGAAAATTAGCAGGGTTCTCTAGTCAATAGAAGATTATGGGTTTATTCTATAATTTGCTAGACACAATATTAACGTTAAAGCGTACTAAACTATCCCCCATTTTTACATTGAAGTATGTTGCCAAGCAAATGTTCTTGCGATCACTTAAATGATTGCAGAATTAACTCTAAACTTAAGATTTCTCCCCTTCATCTTACTTTGTTGCTTGAGAAGACGGGATAGAATTACTTTTATTTATTTTTTTTACTCCATGAAATGTTAATTCGCCGGGCCCCCCCATAATGGAGCACAAACTCCGACGGCTGTTTTTACGCAGCACCGGTGACTTTTACCAGTCGTAAAAGACGAAAAGAAACCTTGTGATTAACTTTCTTAAACCCAGCGAGTTCCATCAATTTCCATTTTGAGGGGTAAGCTCTAAGACATAAATTAGGTCGATATCACCTATGTGTCAAAGGCATCGAAATATGGCCACATTTCAATAAAGTTTTCGTTAAATAAAATCTGTCTACGGTTGTCTGATTGTCTCTCAAAGAAAACCTGCAACCGTTCCAATAATACCTAATAGGCTAAAAGACCACGACAGCAAGTTTGACAGTATAGGTAAAGATTCCAACAAATAAGTTATTCTGTTTTCTAATATGTTGGAACATTTTGAAAAAAATACTGCACTCTAGAAGTATTATTCCTATATAATCTTGATTGTCAGTAACATTCTCCGCCATTAGTTCGCACTTAATAATTGCAAAACACTACATTTGCAGCGCTCTTCAGAAGAAATCCATAACCAGGGGGTTTGCATTTCCCTTGATCAAATTACAAGACGTGATGGTAATCGTAGTCTAGGAGGCGCACAGGACCAATTTGGGACCCTTGGCGTAAGTGTTCAATTGAATTTAATATCGTTACAATCGCATTTTAGAGATATAATTATGTAATCTAATTACGGCCATTTATTTTCTTCTCAGTTTTCATGGTTTAGTACGTAGAGCTTAATTGATGCACTCTCGACCTAAATATTCGAGGAATTAGTATTTTCAGTGTTTCGTTGCTCATAGAAAAATATTAAATCTCGTGACGATCTTGTAATACTACCAAATATGCACAAATGTGCACAAGTAAGACGTTACTCCAGCCCAAAATATGGACACACCCCCCCAACATCAACCCAGGTTTAAAAAATTCAAATTCTTTTCAAACAATACTTTGATCAATACCCCTGCACATATGCATAAAGATTTACCTTAAAAATAGTTAATAAACACTTCGTGTAAAAAGATATATTTTGTCAATTATTAGCCTTCGTGTTTTCACCCATGAGTTAGGAGCAGCACACATTGAGTACAGGGGATAAAGGAAGCTTAGCTCTGTCATAGTAAAATCATTCAGGCTACACAATTAACAGCATCTCTTGGTTTGTGCTTGATAGTAGGCCTTGATTTAAAGCTACTAATATTGCGGAAAAACAATTCACTTGAAATTTCTTTACTATAAAAGCAGTAAGTAAGTAGGACAATGGGCCACGCTGAAGTTCTGGCCCATTATTCCCATGATTTAGAGATTTACTCCATGACTGTGAGCCCTATAGTGTATTGGCAACATGTATAATTAAGAGGGTTAAGTAGTAATATGAAAACTGCATTTTAAACAAAGGGGGTCACGGCTACTACATCACGATGCAGTTTTGCAAGACTTTAATTCATCTGTTTGTTTCAATTCTCTGTATTTACCTAGATTACTCTCAGTATCGACATTCATGAAAGCAGGTATCACGTAGGTTGGAACGAATGATTTAATTTTCACATCAGTTGCTCCTACAGAGTTTCAGTCGTAGAGCGATTTTCTGTTTACCAATGCGATTAAACAAACACAAGCTTAAATTTGAGGCAATCTTTGATTTTCATTAGTTCTTATTTACATCGCTTGACTTTGAACCTTGAGAGCTAAAAAACATGAAGTCATATAACATTGGTGTTTGTTTTCTTAAATAATATAAAAGTGTCCCAACAATGGGCTGAAATCTTGAAATGAATATGATAAAATGTCTGTGAATTTGGTTAATTAAAAAAAAAAAAAACCATTTATCTTGAAAAAAAAGACACTGAAAACCGTATGTAAGAGCATTGTGAGACTTGCTTGATGGCTTATTTGGTAATGACAATTCATGCATTATTACCCATTGCAAGGCTTCCGACTTCGGAAATATTCTTTTAATGAGCCCACGTGTATACAAGAAGGTTAGAGGAAGAAGGACATCTCAAGTACCCTTTCAGCATGTGCGATATTGAAGATAGGCTGAAGATTCACTATGTTTCATTTTCAACTAAGATAATCAGGCCTTTCATGTTGCTAGATCATGATGCGCGTGCAATGACTTTGGTACACCCGTCGTACTCAAAACCCAGCGCTCAAAACGCTCAGTGACATTCACCCCCCCCCCCCCCTGTGTACATTGAATACCATTGAAGCAACTTACGATTATTCGCCGATGTAGACACAGTAAAATAAAACATTTGCCAGGGTCAAAAAACTGACTCCGCTATTTGGTTTTCGAGATATGATCACATTGATCACAAACAAAAATTCTACTAGCCATATCATAACATTCGGAACAGGGCATGAGCCAAGCTGTCTTGAAACAGTAAAACCAATAGATACTAACATGCACACATCAGTCGAAGTGAGCAATGTATTGAAGGTTAACTATAAAGGCGTTTACGTTGAAGGGAATGATTTTCATTAAGCACAGAATTGTTTTCCGTCTCTATCGGACTAATGTTTCACTTAGATTTGCCGTTGGAATTTTAATTTCACATCCCTGTGTTCCTATTAATGCCACTACACATATCGGGAAAAGTACTAGATGTGACACCGAGGGTTCAGAATCTACGAAAGTAAGAGATTTCCTTTAGGTTTTAGAATGAACTCAACTGATTTCCTTTGGTATTTTCTTGGATCTTCAAATAATGATACATTAGTAAATATTTAAAATACTGCTTTAGAGTGTTCATTGAAAGTCAGCGAAATTGAAGAGATCGAAGTCTCTTTTCTGCCAAGGCTTAACTTAAGACTATAAAAGTATTTTTCAAAATTCACCCCAGCGCTGATGTGAATATACGGGGACAGTAAAATGGCAGCTATTCTACAGGGTGTGTGCTTTTGGCCTGAGAGCAAATATCTAGAATATTTCAATGGCCTAACAAAACTGTCTCACGAACAAAATTCCCTTCTCGGCTTTCCTTTTGAATTCAGTCGCGAATGACGGTAAATGGGCGGAACCGCGCAGCTAGATGTTATCTGTTAATGCGGAGTATGTTTGTTGTCTTTCTATCTTTAGAGTTCAAGATTATATTACGTGTATGTGGCAACCGGTTGCCAAAGAAAAATTCCAGAGCTGCCGATTGTAGTATACAACTACATGTTTTTAAAGCAAAATATGACAACAACCAAATTTTCTCTTAAAACAAAAACTGGAGGTTGCTTATCTCAAAATGGTCACCATTTTCATTTTACTAGTACAACAAAGCCAACAAAATGGTAAAAAAATATCAAAGATCTTTTTACCTGTAAGATGGACTTTTAAGCTCGGAAAGCCAAATTCGGAATCGATCAAAATCGTTATTTAAGACTATAGATCATTCAAACCCTTAACTGGCTTTGCAGGAGTTTTAATCAATTTAAAAAACTCATAATTCACACCACTGGTACGAAACAGGCAAACCTCTATCAAACTTAAGGGGCGTTTTGCCTTATAAAATGTCCGGTTTATCATTGATTTAGAGGACCAGTCCACAGAACCCCACTCGAAAGTGGTCAAATTTGGTATTAAAGAAAAAGCTATTGGTCTTCTCCATTTACCATGTTTATAGTGGGGTGAGACAGGCATGTTGGTCGGTTACCACTGGGGGGCCCAAGAGGCATTATACCAGGGTACCTTATACTATTGGACTCATACCAAAAAAGTGTTGATTGGCCCTTACTGTGACTAGGCGCGGTGTTAGCTTAACGCGAGTAGGGGCTCGCAAAGAGATCTCTACAGGGGTCAAAATGAAACTGAAAAGGGAGTACAAGGTTGTTGAATTGAATACCCAAATTTTCGTACGATTAGAACCTAAGGATTAAAAAAAGGTACTTAGTTTGTGCTATCTCCTGATTCTTACCCTTAAGGAGTTATAAGCTGAAACAACCCTGTGATTTGTACTGGCAACAGGTTAAATTTAGCTTCTAAGGGGTCAAATACTAAAAGAAATTTAAAAAAACGCTACACTGTTCAGTGGAAAGTGTCTCATATTGCTTTTACTTTAATGTTATTACAATTCAAATAAGAATAGTCTTGGGACCATCTGCAATGTGAAATTAATGCCAGTTACGCACTCATTAGTACTCCCCTATACCCCTATAGCGGCTGGGTTTTTTAAATTTTGGGTGTGTAACTTGGCTTAACTAGACATGTACATTGTCCCAACTATACCGGATTGTACTTGTGATTACTGTACAAATATATGAGAAAATTTCAACCAAAATTAAAGCGGTTGTCGTATTTTTGACTCCCTGTAGAAGCCTAAAATTTCATGAAACTTTGACCGACAATAACGGTGCTTGCAGCTTATAACTCCCATGAGGGTTAAGCAGCGATACACAAAAAACTATACATTTTTTTAATCCTTGCGATCTATTACGCACATTTGGAGCCAATTCATCAAACATGGACCCAACTTCTTTCAATTTGACCACTGGAAAAACTGTCTTTTTGCGAGCCCCTAGCTCGCTTAAGCGACCCGTACAGATGGCCATTATAATTTTCGTGTATGTCATCGTATGAGTAGCCCTGGTATTTACTGGAACTGATGCCTCTTTGCCCCCCCCCCATGGTTTATGGGCTACCAACGAGTGCTATTCAGATGGTCTGGGCTCATACACTTTACTATGTCAAACCTTAGGGCAAAGAAAGGTTGTTGCGGTTGCTGATGTATGGAGCGTAAAAGTGCCTCAATTTATACGACCAATATTATTGGGATAATGGGGATTACAAAATCACGTTTTTAGCTCTCATAACAGCAAACGGGTGAATATCGACGCGAATTTTGGAGATGTGGGGGTTTTAGAGTGTGACACGCCATTCTATCAAGATGGAAGATGTAAAAACTGTCTGGTATAATACTTAAGTCGGGCCATCTCCTTTTAATAATATAGCATCTCGTATGGCCATTGGTCAAGAAATCTGGTATAAGACGGTTTCGTTAAGACGAAGTTCGTTTGGTCTCTCTATGACAGACCGTCTCGTAGTAGTTCACATCAGACAACCATCTCATGTGTAGATCTATGGCTAATGTCTCTCTGCTTGAGCTTAAAGATAACTACCACAAAATATGTTGCCTGGGTTGCAGAAGCGCAGAGGAATTAGCACAACTAACAGGGGAATTGAAAATCGAAGTTGCAATCATTAAGTTGAACGATAGATTGCTTCAAATTTACGGTTTCGTATGTGCTAATTCTTGTAAAAACCATTCCGTTTTAGATAGAAATATTACGGGGAAAATATTAAAAAGACCAGCTATAATGCAGAAACTGGTAGCTCAACTAGGTTTAAACATATGTTAAACAATGTTAAACACATGCGTTGATTCCGCTGTACTACAGCTCTGAGCGAGATAGGAGTTCTCCATTATAAGAGTAGTGGGACATTAACAGAGTGCTCCTTGTCTGATGATCACATGATATGTTACTTCTGGTAGTTTAGGAGAGGAATATATGAATTCAGTAAACTGTTGTCAGGCGGAAAAAAAACATGGCATAATTCTACGGCGTCGTTTTCTTTTGTAATATATATTTATCTGAATGTCCATCTTTTTAATGACATCCTAGGCATGTATATACTGGACAGGTTTATAGCTCAGTGTATGTGGTTCAGTTCATCCGAAATACTAGCGGACTTATTGTCAGCTTAGCTTTACGGAAAGGAAATATGACCCTAAAACAGCCTCAGCAGTAGATGTGAACTTTGAAGGTGGTATTATTCAGTTAAAGGTTTTCCCAAACCCACTTTACTTTTGGTTTCAATATTTGTTGAAAAATATGCAATACTATCATACGGCAATAAAATAATAGAACCTGCGCTTGTAAATAGTAGATCCTATCTGTCAATGGTATGCAAGAACACCACATTATAATCTTGACTTCTAACTTTCCTTTTGTACAAAGTATTTTTTTGTTCATAGAAACTTTAATTGATACGTTGATAACTCGCAAAAAAAAATTTTGGATTCTTTATTCAAAACTGCCAATTGTCACGGTTCTTCAACTTAGTCAGTTGTATAATCATGGATACTGCAAGAATTCACCTTTCGGCAGGAAGGGCTCTTGTCTACCTCAGTTCTAAATCAAGTTTAAATTTGTTTTGCCGCTGAAACTTGCAGGGAATGTCGCAGTAAGCGTTTCGTTAGAAGCTTAATGTGAACTTTGTAGAAGTATTTGCAAACTGTTTTTCGAATTACATCAAAAATAGCCTTTAGCGAAAAAACTATTTGATTCCCCGTGAAAAATGTCAGTCGCTACAGCCAAGTAGATTCAAGTGATCGTTCCCTACAAAGGGAATATACTGCAGTGGCATGTGACTTTAATTTGTGCTCTGTTATTAGTTTCATCAAATCAAAATCGAAAAGCGAGGAATAGGAACAACAATCAATTAAGATTGATCCGTTTAAAGAATGTATAAAACTCCCCTTTGCGTATTCCTGTTTCCCCACCTCTCACGACTCCCCTCGTCCCTTTTTTCTCTCTCCCCACGTCCAGCTCCGTCACCCTAATTCCACTTTCCCTTCCTCCACCCTCACCCTATTCTCATACCCTTTCCACGCTTCCCCACAGCTCGTACCTTTCCCTTTCTTTTCCTTCTTCTCATTTTTTTTTCTTCTTTCCCCCCCTTCTCCTCTCAAATATATTACCTTCTCCTCTCCTACCCCCCCCCCCCCCCATGCTGCGCTACTATCATGTTGACCCCTGCCATCGCCTGATATTTACGCTTTTTATAATATTGATGAAATGAAAGACGGGTCCACATATTTAAAACGTTACAGCAGATGTATCGTGTTACTACTGCGATACTCTAATGTCACGCCAGGAGTAACGCAATCGGAACGCGTTAGTACGGGAAGTCTGATAAATTTGGCGTGGGAGACGTTGACTGTCTAGAATCACTATGAAGAGAAAACTCAACGACAAAACACACGCGTTAGTTTGCGTGAGCTATGTAACTCTATCCTGATGCAACCGGAGTATTTTTAGCATAGGTCACCAAAACAAGTTTACGAACATGACGAACAAAATAAATAAAAATTCCTTTAAAAGGAAAGGGGGGATGTCAAGGGGAAATATCCACGTAAAAGGTATGAGGGATAAATAAGATGACATTTTGGGAATTTTGCCAGTGACTTATGACTTTTTGTACATACTTAGCCGAGGCAGACATGAACGTAAATATTTAACACAGACGTGACTAGGGGCTTCATATCCCTCTTAAATTTTCAGGATTTTAAAGGGTTTAAATGGTGACCAATCAACAACTATAGATTCAACTACACCTTATTCGGGAAAAACAAACAACGCTATACTTACCCCCACAAGATTGACCACTGCAGACTCACCATTTCTCCCAGCAGAACTGGAAGAAGCCAATTCCGGATATTCGCATGCCGACGGAACGTAAAGTTATTTTACAGGATTCGGCACACGTACCAACATGATCAATAACATTTTGTTTAATATTATAAAGACGATTCCCAAAGTAAAGCTCCCACGTCAGCAAATATGTCACCCAATGACTATTTTATTTCTTAATTTATTCTGTCACCCAAAGACTTAAATTATTTCAAAATGTTTTCAAAAAAGGTTCATCCACGCCACTGCACTATTTCAATCAATATACAACTTAAGAACATTCGTTACTTCATGACCTCTTACCTGTCATTCCACCGTATTGAATCGTAAATACATGGATCACATTTTATAAGTGTGCAAGTGCAATTATCTATACTTACTAAAATGAGATCAAAGGTCACAAGCATCTAGGTAAAGGTCACACAAGGGGGAAAGGCACGAGTAAGAGCGAAAATGTGCCCCATTTTGGTGGGAGTCGACCAATATTAATTGTACCATAGTACTCTATGGGGTTACCTAAATCACGTTTTAGCTCTCACAGCCAAATTTTGGATTGAAATATTGGTGCGAAACTTTGCAGATAGATGAGGTTTTTGCGGTGAAGGCCGATCTATCAAGATGAAAACTTCATATCCTAATCGGGCCATCCCCTTAAGCATTCGTTAATTCAAGGAACTATAACGATTTAAAGGACGCTGTAAACAAGCCCAAATCACTGTATAAAATACAACTAAAATATTCCTTGACAACATACTAATTTCAGAATTTTTCGTCAATATTTCATTTTTACGTGTTAAGCTAATGGCGAGTTAAATTTGGGGATTTCTTGGCCCGCACCTCCCCATGTTGCCTGTTACGCCCTTTATAGTCATGTTTTATTGTAGGTTACCCCGTCGTGTTTTTAGGTCAAACCGCTCACGACGGTAAAGCATGTGTGGAAGTGTGTCGCCGTCGATATTATACTCTTTTGAAAACATTAATACTTTTTCTAATGTACGGTCATGTTCGTTCGCTGGGACTATCTGATTGAAGTACATATCCATAGGACGTAAAATTGCACAACCTTTCATAAACTATCATACATGTAGATTTTAGGAGATATAAATGCTACGAATATTTTCTGCAAACACTGCTATTGAAAAGAGGTCAAAACCCAGCGAAATATAGAGCGGGTAGCCGTAGGCTACCCTCGCCCAAAAAACGCAAGTCATACAGTGGAAACGTGGCCGAAAGGATCCGAATTGGATACAATGCTGAGGCATTGAAAAGCCGGACGAGTATGGCCTATATCGGGATATTATACAAAAACGTTTGTATTGAAGGAAACGGGCCTTTACCGCACCAAGGTGAATAAAATGAACTGACATTTTACGCCACCTATTCTCAATGTTTGTGACGGACAAAGGGGGGGGCTGCAATTGACGGTACCCGCGTCAAGAATGTGGTGGTAATGACCCACCCATGACGCACCTTTCCCGGGGGCGCATCGTGCGCATACAACTGACCAGGGGTATACACTCTCATTTTGTAACGGACTAATGTAGTTATGCACAAAAATTGGGTTGAACCATTCTTTTTACTTCTATGGTAATATGTAGCCAAAAGAACTTCTAATAGACCTGTTATAAACCAGGCTTATAATTGGCATTATATCCAATAAACGGACTTAGGTGTTAGGAAAACGCTCGAAAATTTTCAGCTCTTTATACAAATAATGTGTTAGTGTCACTAACACAACTACATTATCCGAAAATTTAGAGTTAATTTTAAAAAATAATTATGATGTGTGCTTAATTTCTAAATTCTAGATTTCTAATACCCAATGGATCAGCATAAAAGCAAACCTAGTCAAGTCTTTTAGTTGGCTTGCCAATGCAAATGATCATTTATTTGATAAGCCATCGCAAGAACTACAGGGTTATAGGTAAAACCTTGACCTATGTGATGTATAACTTCTTAAACAGAATAATCGAAAGGGTAAGGATAAAACCCACTTCCAGAATTTCCTAAAATTTCTCAACTTGCCCTAGTTAATATCATTTGCAAGAGTTGAGAAAAAGTTAATTTTGATACATGTGAAAACCCCGTGCAAAGGGAGGATATGGTCTGGCCAAAGATAGCCAAGAAGAGTCCTAAAAAAGGAAATCTGCCCTAATGAATTTAGCTTCTGAATAAACAAAATAGCTTTAAGCTTGTTATTAGTTGCATACCTGAACAATTTAAAATTAGGAGGAGAAGGTATTAGTTTTTAAGGACACACCAACAATATTGTGTCATATAGTGTCATGGGTAAGATACGTTATTTAAAATTAGGGTGATTATGATCTATGCCTTTTTGAAATCGTGATGACGGTGATGTGACTATTGTTGTTCAAATCTTCTCCATTGCTTTAACTAATACAATTATTTTTCAATTAGGCCCAGGAGTCATTGCTATTCCGCAAGTGTTTTCACACTAACTTTAAAAGGTTACTTCTTTTATTCTTAATTTATCTAAACATGATGAACGTCCAATCGTGTGAAAGCTATTTTTGCATCTTGTAATGCTACAGTGGCTTATTCAACTTAAGGGGGGGATATGGGTATGAATATGATAAAAAATTGTTCTAATCCAGAAAAGAAAATTAGATAATGCAATGGGCTTAAATTGTGTAGGACCTGTAATCTAACAAAATGCTTTTTATTTTCGATCGCATCGGACCTTCGGTTCCCGAGATATGGATGATCAAAGTCAAGTGTGTACGCGAAAATTTGCCAAAAAAAATGAATCATCTCCTATACTTTTGTCATGTGAAAAAAATGTCAAGGGGTTATATTTAAGATATTTTTAAAAAGATATTATAATAAATATTAACACATTCATTTTGGGCTAAGTTGAAGTATACTAAATACTTATATTATCCTTTCCATAATTAAAGTTATTAAATGTTACTGGGTAAGTGATTTTTATGTATTTTATTGTTTTCTCAACCCTGCGATTATTTAAAAAATTATTTTAAAAATTATTACAGGACAATGGATGCACCAATTTCGATGATTTTCTTTCATTAACAATTATGATAATTCAGTATAAAATGAAATTTAAAAAAAATAATTCCATATTCACATCAACAAGAGCCCTCAATTTTGTCTAAATTTTTGCGAGGCCTATAAACTCGTTTCGTTAAAATACCAAACAACCAAACGAGAACGGAACGAACCAGAAAACGCTACATGCTATGACCTTGAAATTTGGCACACATATTAAAAGAAATATAGGCCCTGGGTGAAAATGAAGCCGATTTCAAAATTGTGTTCCCAAATTCAAATTACGCCATGAAAATATGCGATGTGGTCGCGATTGCCGGTGCCATGGCAACGGTACAAAAATCCGGCTTCATGGTTCACTTCGTATTTACCTCCTGCATATGATCACCCAAGTTTCGTCCCAGTAGGCATGTTTAGTTATTTAGTTACTTCGTTCTAGTGTTTAGCCAATCAGAGGCCTTACGGGGTTACCATGGCAACCGAGCAAAAATTTTCATGGATTTTTACAACTTTGTGACATGGGCTACAATATGATATATAAACATGATATACCACATTTAGGAAAATTAAGAAACATCCATTTCAAAGTTCACTGCTTCTAAGACCCCATACCCCCCCTTAAATAAGCTAAAATACCATCTTCATATGTAAACAAATGAGCCTTTAATCACAATAGCAAATGACAATAGCAAATGGTGACTTAGATCGTGCATAGTTGAAGTGATTATTATGTGGAACTCGCAAAAAGCAACGTGAATCTGAGCTTTATTTTGTTTTTTGTCTTTGTAAAAATAATTCATTTTTTCACGCGACAAGGATTTAAGTGATGATAGGCCACAATGGCCAATTCTGGAGGGCCTATATTGAAACCTGATGACCTACGGTTGTATTAAATTAGTAATTTGATTTTTACACAGAACCACATAAATACGCAAATTTTTAATGAAAAAAACATTTAAATCAATATTGGGGAAATTGATAAATTCTTTTATTTTCCATGTTTCAATTCAACGGACGGCAATTTTTGTCTGTATATATTTTAAGTGTCAATATTTAATCTGCACAAGGTGACCAATGGATGTTATACTCAGGTGTCGCGTATATTTGCAAATGGAGCTGTGAATCCTTTAACACACGCCAGTTTAATTGAGAGTATCTCCGAACTTCGATCTTTTGGTTTCTTCCCTATCTCACTCTTTAACTTTGATGTAACTGACTTTCAATTAAACTGGTCAAATGCTAAGACTATGATTCTGTGCAAATCAACTCATTATGTGCTTTACAAATGATGGTAAAATCATGAGCATAGTATTTCTCAATGTCTCCAAATTTTCAATTAAAGCATTATACATGTTACAAACAGCTCAATTCCACACAGGCTATGCACCATGCAATTAAACATTGACCCAGATCAAGCATTGACAAGTCAATTCCACGCAGCATAGCATTGGCCCATTGCATTGTTTGGGCCTTGGTCGTTGGTTCTAAAAAATCCAGACTTCCAAAAGGTAAGACAAATTGCTAGGGAGAAAATGGTGAATATCTGCTTTTCATCAATTGTCAAAAGGAAGTGTGTTTGGTATGTAAAGTGGTGGGTCACAGTCACAACTTTGTAAAAAAATCACTAAATATTCATCAATGTAACTTGACTAATGTACAACCGTTTTCAACCACTGGCACTTCAAATTAGGCTAATGTCATCCCACTTATAATACTAGACAATGTTTTAAGATTTTTATCCATAAGGATATTGATAAATAACACATTTTCACATTCAGTAATATGTGACAAGCCACAAGGTTACACATACTCTACAATATTGTTTAGCCTTGCCCCAAGAAGAGACAACACAGTGGGCATATTAACCTAGGCTCCAGATAGCAGTATAAGGCCACTCGTGATTGGTTGGACTTCAGTTGAATTATAGGCTGGATCAACAAGTACAACAGTTTAAAGGTGCATTTCGTGATTCCAGCACTTCTGTTTTTATTCCTTTTCACAGTATTCACCTAAGAAAAAGTTATTCACAACTTTAGTTGATTCCGACCTTGTGGTTTTGGTTATGCGCGAATGCTGTTTCTCACCGGTCCATAGCCCACTGTGTTATAATTTATGTCAGTTAGGACAGGGAAAATAGCGAAATGGAATTTCTTAAAGATACGGACCGAATTTGCACGTAAGATAGGTACACATGGATTAAAGGCTCTAACGGTTCAGATGATTATAAACATCAATTTTTTTTGGTAAGTCGGGGGACGAGGCTGTGGTACGAAAGCACCCTTTAAGTATATTCCATATTATTAGTGCATTTTGAAACCAATTGTGTGAACATTGCATTACTGTGAATGAGATTGGCAACCACACAGCATCTTTGCTGAATGGGTGTGTGTTGTACAGTGCAAATAGAGTACAAGGCACAGAGGACTGACATTGTGGAAGATATGGGTTTAAAACCAATAACAACTACCCTTCGGCAGAAAAAGATTTCTCTATCCTTCGGGCAGAAAAAGCTTTTCTATATCTGTGGGTCTGGCAGCAACCATAGTCCGGGCTCCATACACGAGAACGGAATAAAGCGTGAAACTAATGTTGCGTGAAGAGTCAACTGAATCGAGAGCCGATTCTTCATCGTTGTAGGCGGACTGTTAGTCCGGAGGACTATATCTCCTGCCACACCGGCAGTAAAAATGTTGCGAATCTTTTCAAATGTTTTAATTGAATTTAATTCCAAGCTACAGTTTGCATACTATAAGTCCTCATCCACAATACAAATATCAGTGCATTTTAAAAAAAAATTGAAACATGAAATTACATTGATACACATAAAATAAGATTTCTTAAATCAAGTTTATCTTTGAACAACAAATGATCCATTTAGTAGAATCTATCCAATAGCATTTTACGCATGTTATCCAAAAAGCACCTTCACAATATACTTGTATCCTAATTCATATTATTACAATTATATCCTACCTTCCGTGCTGAATAACATTTATCACATCCTATGTATGAATTACGTATCCATAAAGTTCATTTTCATCATATTCAAGCTTTCCTGCTGGCGATAAGATGTAATAATACTGTACCTGGGCTTCTTCAGGCGCACAGTCGCTCTCCTTTGGAAGCCCGAGCAACATGTACCGTTTTAGCGGGTTCAATTTGATCATGTGACACACGTTTTAACATCTTATTATAGCTGGATCAGTTTTTCTCTCGCTCGCTCTCTCGCACTCTCTCTCTCTCTCCTATTCTAGTCTATCCTATCTCTCCCCTCATCACGGTCCCTCTGATTTTACTGATAGTAAATTGACATTTTATTTATGTATTCACTTATTACTTTCTATTATTTAATTTTAACTTAATTAATTTTTTAACATTCGACAGCGTGCCAGACCGAATCAAATTTTACTAATGCAATAAATTTAAGGAACACCTCCAGAACAACAGAGAAAGATTTATGGGGAAAAGTCCAGATGTAAGACATGCAAGAGGAAATCAACGTTTTCGAGGAAAAAGGGTGTGGATTGATTAGTGAAATGTACACCAGTTCTAAAACAGGCACTGTTAACCCACAAAGTCGCTTGCTTTATTTTTATGTTCAGTTGGCTTGGATAAAAAAGCCAATATCAACTGCTTCTTTCATTGATATGTATGTATTTTGATATAATACCTGCGCGTGGGAGGAGTTGAATAGCATTTTAAGAGCATTTTTTGAATGTTATCTCTAACGTTATATTATTAAAATAAGCCATTGTCGATGTCGACTTAACGCCACAACCTAGTTCAAATTCCCTTGTGTTCAATATCGAGATATTACGAAATAACAAAATAAACTGGTTTTGAATTTAAATTTAATATAAGGCGTGATCTCTGTTAAGAAGGAATATTTCTTTTAGAATTATAATATTTACAAAGATAATCCTCTTTCTAAAAACCCACGTCAGAAGACATGTCAGAAAAAGTATTGTCATCTTATATCAATGATAATGCTTCATACTAGACAAAAGCATTTTGAGCCCGGTGTGAAAGTAATCATAGTCCGGCAGGTATCATAGTCCGGGCTCCATAGACGATAACGGAATAAAGCGTGAAACTAACGTTGCGTGAAGAGTCAACTGAATCGATTGCTCAATTGTTCACCATTGTTCCCGGACTGTGAGCCCGGAGGACTATATCTCCTGCCACACCGGCTCTGGAGAACGACGATATAGAAATACAGAATAATATACGTTTCATATCATCCTTGCACATGTGGCCAATGTAACTATCTAGTTTTCAGGTATTGACCATGACTGAGACTATGGATCATTCCTAGAAGTAGCCGACCCGATCACTGTTCCATTTTTCATGTTTTCTACCTTATATAGAAGCCTATCAAAAACATCTGATTGCAACATTTTTAGTGAAATTGGTCTGGATATTAGAAGCAAATATGTATACTAAATTGGCCCATAGGACAATTTGTGTTAATTAATGTGGTTGAACACATTTGCACGCGTTTCTGTTCACAGCATCAAAAGAAAACATTTTCTGGGTCTTAAATTTCACTGCGGTAATTGAGAAAAATATGAACTCTCTTGTGAGTATTCTGAAGATTCTCGTACTTTGTAT